>JAIUZE010017765.1:0-12712 GCA_022085475.1 Heliosperma pusillum | reverse complement strand
ATATATATATATATATATGGGGTCGATCGCGACTTCGTTCATCCAATTCAAGTACGCTAATAAATGGGACGGATATATATAAATATATTGACGATGCATATATATATATATGCTCAAATTAATTAAAAAGGACGGTTTATTATTACTTTTTTACCATCTATTATATATAATATATATATATATATATATATTATATTATTGTGTATGTATGTATGTACATACGTTTTATCAACAAATAAATTAATGGTTATTATTAATAATAATAGGCCATATTCCGATCTGGTAGTTAGATTCGTCGGGCCGTTTTTGCATCACAAACCTGAAACTGTCCGACCCAAAATTAATTAGCTCGCTAGTATCAGGTTATTTTATTTAATTCGATAGAAATCATTAATTATTATCCGTGTGATGATTATTAAGTATCATTTTCGGGTCGGATCACTTTTAATTATTAAGTATCATTATTAGTATACGTGTGTTACTTCAAATAACCCTAAACCCTAAACCCTAAACCCTAAACCCTAAACCCTAAACCCTAAACCCTAAACCCTTTTTTATATACTTCTATATATATATATAGTAGATTATCGCTATATATTGATCAAACATCAAAATATTGAACATCAATTCAAACACTTTAAACAACATTCTTTCTCATTGATTTCATTAGGAATAACCTAGATTTTATATTAAAGTACATTACATTCATCCGACATCAAATAAATAAAGATGTTAAATAATCCGGAACAATTCCGGTTAAGAGTAAAAAGCTTTTCTCACACTGCCACCAACAATCCGGAACAATATTGATGATACTGATGACTTCCGGATCATTAACCTCGTATTTTGCAATAACAGATTCAATGCCTGCAAGTACACGTCTTGCATGTGGAGATAAGGTAGGACGGGTACAGCTCAACATATCTCTTGCGGCATCCAACCTCCGAGTATAAGGCCGACGTGGGTAGACAGAGGACGATGATGATGACGACGCTTGGTTGACAAGTCGGACTGCTTCACGCCTCTTAATCCAATAATCCCTTCGATGTTCAATGGATCCTTTAATCAATGGGTGATGATCAGCGGGAACTACGGCAAGAGCCTCCTCCTCATCTGCAATCAATTTTGTAAGGGTCGTCTCATCGTTGGGAAGGTTAACTGCTGCCATTGATGATATTAATTTTAGGGTAGTTATGTAATATTTAAAGGAGGGGTTTTGAGGCTGTATTTATAGAGGGGTTATGCTGCCATTGATGATGTTCAATGGATGCTTTAATCAATGCTGGTTCTGCTGTTGTTTATTCACGGGTTTGGACTGCAATATCTTTTAATTAAAAATAATAATATTGAGCAATAACAACGGTTATTGGTACAAAAACCCGTTGTTATTACGCAATAACAACGGTTATTATTGTAATAACAACGGTTATTGGTACAAAAACCCGTTGTTATTACTAACCACAACGGTTTTCGTTACCACAACCGTTGTGATAGGGTTACTGCACATTGCAGTAAATGCATTGACTGCACATTGCAGTAAATGCATTGACTGCATATTCACACATTTACTCAATCAATAACGTACTGCATGCATGTGAATGTATAGTCGTTTTGGGAACCAATGCATGCATGTGAATCAATGCCTTCATGTGAACCAATGCATGCATGTGAATAAATAACTCCAATAAATAACTCTCTATAAATACAGCCTCAATACAAGCAGGTTATCAACCACATACAAAATTCCCAGCCTCAATACTAATATTTACCATACAAAATGTCTGGAACTTTTACTAAACCATATGCTTGCATCATGAAAGAAATGCCTTGTCATATTGAGGGTGGCTACGTTGTGTGTAAAAGTTACAAAAAACTCCGTGATACGCTTATTCGAAATGGCTATTTAATCAGGAAGATGTGGCCACATTATCATCGCAGGCACTTTACAGGGGAACTCGTTTTCGAGTTTGGGATGTCGGATGCTCATCGTGCGTCCGCATTCAAACTGGCAAGAATGTTTGACAAGGCCGGGCATGGGCGAAAAGATTTTATTGAGAGCACGGACCACCAGCCTGGGCCATATCTATGGGTGGCTTCCGAACATGACCGTTACCGTTGGCCAAATGGGGTCGACCTCGTTGAAGTGACCCAGGTAGAGCAGTGGGAAGGGTTGGCTCTGGCCGAGGCTGACCCGATTGATGCATATGCTCTAGCGGTGGCAGCTATCCGGGAGATTTACCCGGACTCAATTTAATTTGTTGTTGTTGTTTGGTTGTAGTTGTTTGGTTGTTGTTGTTTTGGCGCCATTTGTGTGTGGCGCCGTTTGAACTTATTATTTAATAATATTAATGTTGATACGTTAATTTGTTTTTTGACTTAAGTTTAGAAGTAATTAAAGTAATTCAATTCAAAGCTATTCAATCGATAAAGCAAAATTAGAATTGAATGACATTCAGAAAATGACATTAACAAATTTGCTAATAAACGACATTGAATTGGTGAAAATAATAAACGACATTCAGGAAATGACATTCACAAATTCAAGAAATAGTTCACAAATTCACAAATTCAAAAATAATAAGGGAGATGATGACAGAAAAATGATCGCTTTGTGATAGAGTTTTTGTGTTGCAGTACAGTCGTATTATTAGTGTTGTGTGTTTCCTTACTACAAATATTGACAACGGTTATCATAAACAAACCGTTGTGATAGAGTAATGACTACGGTTATAGTAGTCTACCCGTTGTAATTAGTAAACACTATGACAACGGTTTATGGTTAATAACCGGTTTTATTACTAACCACAACGGGTATATTTCCAACAACCGTTGTTGTTGCTTACCTTTATTTTTTTTTTTAATTATAATTAGAGACAACAATATCATAAGTACTATACACTGCAATAATAATCAGCAAAGACAGCAATATCATAAGCACTATACACTGCAATATCAGCAGAAACCAAAACATGGAGACTGTATAATGAATGACCAAAAGCTAAATAATTTGGGAATCTTCAACAATGACCAAAGCTAACAAAAACTAAAGACAATACCACCTCAGGATCGGGGACGTTTCTTGCCCGACATAGTTTCTTCGTTAACCCAAATACCTTCACCATGATCATCACGCATATAGATGCTTTCAATGTTATCATGATCAGTGTCAACATTGTCGAAATAAGATACAGTGGAAGAGTGATCCATTCCCTCAAACACGACATCCTGATCATTATCCCCACCATTATCGGGTGCACCCCGTCTACTCCTTATAGATAGTACAACAGACCACTTTTTATCCATAGGATCGGTGACATAGAACACTTGTTTAGCTTGGGATGCCATTATGAAAGGATCATCCTTATTATTGCCAACCTTATCCAAATTGACCAACGTAAATCCCATTTTATCCTTTCGAACACAATTGTTGTTGTTATCAACCCAGTTACATCGAAACAGAGGTATTGTGAAATCAATGTAATCTAATACCAATATTTCTTGAATAACACCATAATAAAGGCATTTTCCCCAAATAGGGTTTTTATCTTTTGAAGTAGCAAAGTGCATTGCCTCAAATTCAGAACTCACACCACTATTTTGCATTGTGCTCAACTCATCTTGCTCGCGGGTGTAAAAAGAATAACCATTAATAGCAAAACCGCTGAAAAAAGTGGCCCTGGCATTTGGACCTAACCCAAGACGTAGTAACCTAGAAGAGATGTCATCACCATACAAATTCTTATACTCCAAGACAACATTCCTAAACCACTCTCCAAATGTCTTCTTATGCTCGTTTGCAATCCACATCTCGCTCTTGTTTGGGTGATTGTATTTGAGCTCATCTTTGTGTTGTTGAATATAAGGTTGCACCTCATCTTCGTTGTTTAGCACATACGTATGTGCTAAATGTAACATGTCACGTGCCACAATTTTTTCAACCCGGCCCCTAATACCTTTTCCGGTCATCCAGTCACTATGACGATTCTTTGGAACGCCAATTAACTCCTCAGGGGAGAGATGAGCGTAACAATATGCAAGAGCTTCGTCTAATATAGCACGTTCAGCAATACAACCTTCTGGACGATACCGATTAGATGTATAGTCCTTGTAGACTTTCATCAATCTTTCGAAAGGATACTGGTATCTCAAGTACACGGGCCCAAGGTACAAAATCTCCCTAACCAAGTGAGTGGTCAGGTGAATCATGATAGTGAAGAAAGAGGGTGGAAAATACATTTCAAAATGACAAAGAGAGGTGACAACGAGGTCCTGCAATGAATCCGCATCATCGGGATCGATGACTTTATCGCATATGGACTGGAAGAAGAGACAGAATCTGGTAATAGCATATCGTACCTTTTCAGGTAAAATGGAGCGAATAGCCACGGATAGTAATTGTTGCATCAAAGTGTGGCAATCATGTGACTTTAACCCGGTGAGTTTTAGATCTTGCATCGACACAAGGCTTTTGATGTTGGACGAATAACCATGTGGCACTTTAATTCCATTCAAGCATGCACAAAACTCTTTTTTCTCATTCCGTGAAAGGGTATAAGCTGCTGGCGGTAAAAATGTACCATTACCTCTCTTCTGTGGTGCCAACTCTAGCCTAATACCCATCATTTGCATATCTTCCCTAGCTGCGGCGTTATCCTTTGTTTTACCGGGAACATTCAGGAGGGTATTGATAATATTATCACAGACATTTTTCTCAATGTGCATGAAATCGAGGCAATGCCTGACCTCCAGGTCAGGCCAATATGGAAGTTTATCAAAAAATATGGATCTTTTCTTATACCCACGAGTAGACAATTTAGAGCCGTTCTTCTTCCCATATTTTATCTCAATATGCTTTACTTTCTGATAAACTTCATGCCCACTCAAAATTCTAGGAGGTTGACGATGTTCTTGACGTCCATTAAATGCTTTCTGCTGCTTGCGATAACAATGGTCAGGATCCAAGCCCCTCCTATTTCCCAAATACACATACTTATGAGAACACTTCAAGTATTCAGACTCGATATCCTCCCCACACAATGGACAGGCCTCTTTCTCATGCACCGTATGCCCAGAAAGGTCGCCATAAGCCGGATAGTCGGTTATTGTAAACAATAACATCGCTCTCAAATTGAAAGTTTCATTTCTATATGCATCAAATACTTCTATCCCACTATCCCACAAAATTTGCAAATCATCTAAAAGAGGTTCCAAATAGACATCTATATTATTTCCAGGTTGTTTAGGGCCGGAAATTAACAACGACAACATCAAGTACTTTCTTTTCATGCACACATATGGAGGTAAGTTGTATATTGCCAACACTACTGGCCAAGTACTATGTTGGGTACTCATGTTTCCATGTGGGTTCATTCCATCAGTGGACAGCGCTAGACGTAAGTTTCTAGGTTCAATGCCGAACTCGGGATACTTAGCGTCGAACGATTTCCATTGCATACCATCTGCCGGGTGTCTTAGCTTCCCATCATTTATTCTTCCAGTTTCATGCCAAGTTAACATTTTTGAATCATTGCTATTCGCAAACATCCTTATGAATCTTGGTATCACTGGAAAATACCATAATACCTTAGCCGGGATCCCTTCCTTATCCTTATAACGCCACTCAAAACAAACCGGACAATTGGTTAAGTTTTGATATTTTTTTCGATACAATACGCAATCATTTGGACATGCATGTATTTTCTCATATTTCATACCCACCCCTCTAATTAGTTTTTTAGCCTCATATGTCTTAACGGGAAGAATATTACCATCTGGAAGCATGTCGTTTATCAAGGCTAATAAACTAGTGAAACACGTGTCACTAACCCCATTTGCCCCCTTGATATTATACAACTTCACCACAGCCGACATCTTTGTGTACTTACAACCAGGGTATAGAGGCGCTTCAGACTCACACAACTTCTCATACATGTTGTCAAGGTCATCCAAATTAATGTTTTCATCTTCAAAAGCATTTGATTCATCATCTTTTTCTTCATTATCTGTAGACCCAACATTCAACTCGTCTGCTTCCAACTCAACATACTCGGCAAACTCGGGATCATCAGTTATCCTTTCGTATACCTCAAGATCATCTTCTTCAAAATTATTATCTTCCTCTAATGATTCCCCATGAAAAATCCAACGGGTATAGGATCGACTAAAACTATACTTTTCTAGGTGAATTTTAACGTCCGGAATAGCCATATACCTAATATTACCACATCTTTCACAAGGGCATGGAATACTAGAAGAACCATTCAAATTGTTCGCAACGACTTCATAAAATTCAGCTAAACCATCCTTATAGTTTGGGTCACTCATATTCGCAGCATTCATCCAAGTTCGAGTCATTTATCTACATTCGTAGTATATATAGTAAGCCAAGTAATTCAGAAAATCCAACTAATTAAAACTAATTCAATAATAAGCCAACTAATTCAGAAAATGCAATGTATAAGGCAACTAATTCACAAATAAACGAAATTCAGGAAATCAATAAAGAAAAATTATTAGAATACCTGATTAATAAGAAATAGCAGACGGAGATGATGACAAAGAGACGATCAGGAAATCAATAAATTATTAGTGTTTGTGGTTTTGTGATGCAGTATAATCGCTTTGTGTTTGTGTTTTTGTGTTGCAGTACAGTATTATTAGTGTTGTGTGTTTTTTTCATCTTTATTAAAAGTATTGACAACGGTTATTATTCATAGTCACCGTTGTTATTAGGTTCTTTATTTAAAACGGTTAACAAAGTTATATCCGTTGTTACAACTAACAACAACGTACAACAAAATGATATCCGTTGTTATTAATTTAAGCCAAATATTACGCCAAATTAATAACACATTATAACAACGGGCTTTTCATACCCGTTGTTATTACTTTTCCTTATTTCGCGCTTAATTAATAACAACGGATATAGAATAAACTGTTGTTATTAGTAAATTTATTTACAACGGTTCTTTTGGTTCACGCCGTTGTTAAAACTATTAACAACGTTCGAAAAACTAATACCGTTGTTATTAGGTTTAATAAAATTCCGCGGAAAAATAATTCTCCATTCCACAACGGTTTTCCTTTATTTTCGTGAGTATGCGTTGTTGATGGGGCGTTGTTATTGCCTGTATTTGTAGTAGTGATTAACCTGCTCTGATACCATGAAAGACTTCTCTGAAGAAACACTGACAGCTACTAGACGCCATTGATGATCAATTGAAGCTCAGAAAAACAGAGTATACAGAAAAGAAATTTTAGAGGAAGAAACAATGTAAATAAGTGTGGAATTTTATTATATGAATTGGTGGTTAACTTACAGCAAGTAGGGGTTATTTATATACAAGATTGTAACAACCTAGTCAACTAACAAACTAACAAACTTAACAAACTTTGATTACACGGCACTATACAGTTGACTAGGTACGTTCTTCAACTAGTATTCCAACATACATGTCACGTAGGATATGTTGTATAGCTACGAGTATTATTTAAGTAATCGATTGCGGCTTAATTGAGATGGTCGTGACCATGATTTGAGTTTGAGTAGATGCAGTAAAAATGCAAATAAAATTAATCTTGAGTAATTTTATTTGGTATCGCCTAAGTCACCTAAGTTGGAGATGAGACAAATAATGAGATATTGTTGGGGAATATAAATGTTTTCCAATTACAATAAAAAAAATGACTATTATTATATACTTCGTACATAACATATGAGACATATTCATAACCATCTGAAACTAATAAACTATGCAAGTCTATAAATATTACTCTGTCACACTAATATATTATTACGAATTTACGATACTGTGATATAGCGGTATTTCCCGATAAAATTTGTAATAACCTACTAAATCAATTGTCATTGTTAAGTAATCCAAATAAAAATCCACAAAAACATATCTAGATAGATAGAGTATTAATTAAGCGACACCTATTCTAGCATCCGGATGGGCGAAGCTTTGGAACGCCGATCGTGAGTTGATGGATGGTGTCGTTTGGGCTGCTTGTGTCGGCAATGACAGTGAAAGGTTGAGTGACAATGTGTTTGTTGCATTCAAATCAAAGTTGGGCATTGATTTGGTGCTGCTGCTGCTGCTGGTGGTAGCTGAAGATGGAATAACAACTTGTGGTGGCAATCTACTATTATACTGGTACATCCTCTGTGTTGATATTGTCGTAAATTGGAGATTGGACAACTCCGAGTTTGGTTCTTGTAATGATGCTACGGTGATATCGAAGATGCTGGATCTACGATGACGACGGGGATTAGGATGAGTGTGACGACGAAAGTATTTCTGAGCGTGACTGGCGACCTGAGTGTGCGTTCGAGTTATAACGTAGTTTTGCGAAATACGTAGCCAATTTCCATCCCCTTCCTTCTCTAATCCTATCAAAAACCTCTTATGCTCTGTTTCCGTCCACATCACTCCTACATTCACATTTAATAACTCAATCACATCATTCAAATATCATTCAAATAACAAAAAGTATTTAATTTGTTTTAGCATATATATATTTATATATATATATATATATATATATATATATATATATATATATACCTCGTTTGCGTTTGGGTTTGATGGCTGTGGTTGAGGCGGTACTGGAGGAAGCGCGACCAACACCGTCATCAGCAGATAAACAACTGCGACCGACATAACTTCCGGAGTTGTTCATCAAGTGTTGATGATTGTGAATAATGATAATCCCTGAATTGGGAGATCTTCCATTAGCTATATATATAGATAAATACAATATATGAGATCCTAAATACAAGGCAACTATCTCTCTAATAAAGCTAACTAATAACAAGAAGATACACTATACAATAACATAATATTTACTAATACACCCCCGCAGTCGAAGCGGGAGAAGGACGGACGCTTAGACTGGAGCGAAAGCGTGTAAAAAAGTGCTTGGGAAGACCCTTTGTGAAGATGTCAGCATATTGATATTCAGCTGGGAAATGAAGAACTTTGACTTTCCCAAGACGAACCTGATCGCGAACGAAGTGAATGTCAATCTCTATATGCTTCGTTCGCTGGTGCTGGACTGGATTGCCGGATAAATAGACAGCAGAGACGTTATCACAATAAACTAAGCTGGCGTGGGTAATGGGAGCCTTAAGCTCCAAAAGTAAGTTACGTAGCCAACTAGTCTCGGCAACCGCATTGGCAACACCCCTGTATTCGGCTTCCGCGCTGGATTTAGATACAGTAGCTTGACGCTTGGAGGACCAAGAGATCAAGTTATCACCAAGAAAGACACAATAGCCGGAAGTAGAACGTCGTGAGTCAGGACACCCACCCCAATCAGCATCAGAATAGGCAGTCAAAGAATGCTCGACGGATTTGGTGAGGGTAAGACCATAATCAAGGGTGCCCTTAACATAGCGTAGAATACGTTTTAAGAACTGAAAATGTGGCTCACGAGGGGCGTGCATGAACAAACAAACCTGTTGAACCGCATAGGTAAGATCAGGCCGAGTAATAGTGAGATACTGAAGAGCCCCGGCAAGGCTGCGGTAAAGGGTCGAATCAGCGAATAATGGGCCGGCTGTGGAGCTCAATTTGGACCCGGCTTCAACAGGAGTAGTGACGGGATTACAAGCGGTCATAGATGCGCGGCCAAGAATGTCACGGGCATACTGCGATTGAGACAAAAACATACCCGACTTGGAACGAGAGACTTGTATCCCAAGGAAATGATGTAGCTTACCAAGGTCTGACATAGCAAATTCCGCGGATAAATCAGCAATAATGGTGCGGAGTAAGGAAGTGCTTGAGGCCGTTAGTACAATATCATCCACATACAATAACATATAGGCCGTGTCAGTGCCATGGGTATAGATAAAAAGAGACGGATCACACACACTGCTACAAAATCCTTTAGATAGAATGAAAGTGGCAAACCGTTGGTACCAAGCCCGAGGGGCTTGCTTAAGGCCATAAAGAGACTTTGGGAGTCGACAAACATGAGTCGGTGCAGTCGGGTCGACAAAGCCAGGCGGTTGGTGCATGTAAATGGTTTCAACCAAATCCCCATGTAAAAATGCGTTCTTGACGTCCAATTGATGGATTGGCCAAGACCGAGTTATAGCGAGACTGAGGACCGTACGAATGGTAGTCGGCTTAACAACCGGACTAAATGTTTCATCACAATCGACACCCACCTGTTGACATTTACCATTGACCACAAGGCGGGCCTTGTAGCGCTGCAAAGAATCGTCAGATTTAAACTTATGACGATATAACCACATACAACGGATAACAGAAGCATCGGTGGGGCGAGGTACCAGTTCCTAAGTGTTATTCGAAATTAAAGCACGATATTCATCGGTCATAGCATTAGCCCATTAGGGTCCTGGAGTGCTAGGCGAGGGCTTTTGGGAATAGGGGAAAGGGGGGTTTTTGTCGTAGTGGCCAAGACACGGGGTTTGAAAATCCCATTCATGGCACGGGTAGTCATCTGGTGGTCACGAAAGGATGATGGTGGTGGGTCAGGGAGATGATGAGGGGGGCTGGTGTGTGGGGACGACATGGTGGCAGGGGAGGAGGAGGCATGGGATGGGGTATGGGGTGTGTGAGCAGAAGCAGCAGGGGGGGAATGTGGGGATGGTGGATGGGGTGTGACAGGTGTGCATGGAGAGGTAGGGGGGTGGGGATAGGTGGTGCAGTGGTGGTGTCCGGGGTGGGTTGCTGGTGAGCTGTGGGGCCAGGAGGTGGTGGGGCGAGGAACCCATCCAGAAGGGCAGGGGGTAAGGAGGCAGATGGGTGGCCGAGGATAGGGGGGACTGGTTGTGGGGATGCGGCGGACGTAGCGAATGGGAACACTGATTCATCGAAGGTCACGTGACGGGAAATGATGAGCTTACCGCTAGAGGGATCGAAACATTTATAGCCACGGAATTCTTGAGGGTAGCCTAGAAAGACACATCGAATGGACCGGGGTGCAAGTTTGTGTGGTCGTTTGGCGGATAGGTTCGGGAAGCAAGCACAACCAAAGACTCGAAGATGGGAGTAGGAGGGATTTTTGAGAAAGAGAGCGGAAGTTGGTGAGCGGAATTGGAGAAGTTTGGTGGGGAGGATGTTGTGAAGGTGAACCGAAGTGTGAAGGGCATCCACCCAAAAGTCGAGAGGGACGGAGGCATGGTGGAGTAAGGCAAGGAATATTTCATTTATGCGGCGGATCATTCTTTCGGCCTTACCATTTTGAGGGGAAGTTTGAGGGCATGAGAAGCGAAAAACCAAACCATTTTTGTGAGCAAAATTTTTAAATTCATTGTTATCGAATTATCGTCCGAGGTCACATTGGAAAGCTTTGATGGGTCGTTGGAATTGGGTTGTGACATAATTACGAAAGTTTATGAATTTTGTGAAAGTTTCGGACTTGTATTTTAATGGGTAGACCCACACGTATTGGGTGAAATTGTCAATTAGGATGAGGTAATATTTGTACCCATTTTTACTCGTAATTGGCGACGTCCAAAGATCGCTATGAATAATATCGAATGGGGCAAGAGTAGAAGATGTAGAATCATTAAAGGGCAATCGTTTATGCTTACTAATTTGACAAGAGTGGCAAAAATTATTGTGCTTAGCATTACAATCAATAATAGATTCAGACTTAAGAAAACGAAAAATGTTAGCACCCGGATGGCCTAATCGGGAATGCCAGACGTCGGGTGACATGGCTAGGAGAGTAGGGCTCGACGCAGGTGAGGTAGGTGCATGAGACACGGCTGACACGGGATATAAATCACCACCACTATTGCTCCTCAGAATCAGATTCCCATTCGCTAAATCCTTCACAGAAAAACCACAAGGATCAAACTCGACGGATACATTATTATCGATTGTAAACTGGCGAACGGAGATAAGATTTTTAATGATGTGGGGAGTGTATAACACGTTTCTCAAGTGAAGGGAGCGGGTTTGGGTGTCAATGTTGGTATTGCCAGAACCGTGAATGGGGATACTAGCGCCATTTCCGACAAATATATTTTTAATCGTGCTAGAATTAAGAGGGGAACGAAAAATACCTGCGTCCGCGTTACGATGAGACAATGCTCCCGTATCCATGTAGAATGGTTGTAGAGTCATAGCGTTAAAAGCTTGGCCCAAGTCAGTGGGCTGCTGGTGCTCCTCGGTGGTAACATGGGCCTGGCTATAGCCACCAGGCTGCTGTTTGTTGCTGCTGGTCCGAGAAGAAGAGCAAGATGCAGATGGCATGGGCCACGGCTGCCATGGGTTGGTCCACCCTGGGTAAGTAGGGTATGGACAGGGTGGTGGTGTCCACAAAGTGGGCCAGCCGGGCATGGGCCCCCAGGCAGCAGGGGGGTATTAGACGGCGGCTTAAAGTGGTTGCTTTTCCCGCCTTTAGAACCACCATTATGGCGTTTGCCATTGTGACGGTTATTATTGCGAGACGAAGTCGACTTGGGTGCATCATCCCAAGTGCGGGCATCTGGCGATTGAGCAGGTGGAGCAACCAGGGCCGTGGGCTCGTCACTGCCGGACGTGCGATGGATCTCAAGCTCGATCATACTGCGCGCTGTCTCAAAATTTGGCAAAGTTTGGTTGATATAAGCGGCGACCGTGTCGTACTATTTGGGTAGGCCACAGACAAATTGGAGTACCAAACGTTGGTCATTGATAGTAGCGCCAACATCCTTCAAAAGGCCAGCCAATTCCCGGAGTCGTTGGCA
>JAIUZE010017762.1:0-15080 GCA_022085475.1 Heliosperma pusillum | reverse complement strand
ACAAGCAAATGACACGAGATGTGGGGAGTAACTACTCTCATTCCTAGATGAACTGGTCATGGATGTCACCAGTTATAGGCTCTAAATCTCAGAATATATAAGTAGTTTGCCAAAAGGTCGAGTTAAGTCTAATAATCAAATTCAAATTCCAAAACAAAATTCATAAATCACTATTTCGATTTTACTACGTAAATCAAGAAAGGTGCAAAGAATAGTAGAAAATAAACTTGTAGTGCGATTTCATCATGAACAAGACTCCACTCCGACTCAACTATATGCAAAAATAAACGTGATATTTTTGATTTTTTCAAATTTTTCTAATTAACATGAATGTAAACGTGAATGCAATACAAATGCAAATGCAGACGCAGAAGGATGTGAAACACTTCCCCAAACCAAAACAGACAATGCCCTCATTGGCTATAACATAAAAGCATATAAGGGAAAGGGAAAAAAAACAACCTAATACATGTTCCTAATGGATGAAATATATAAAGAATGGAAAAAACGAAAGGAACAGGAAAACTCACAAGACAAAGCTTCCCCAAACCAGCATCAAACTGGGGAGCTAACATCACCGTCTCGCATCAGTTGCCTCTGTCCACAATTAATTTGGATACTAACACGAATTGCAGGTAAGATTATGCAGAAAAATCGAAAGATGAAGAACTAAAGGGGAATTGGGATCGAGTAAAATGAAAAAGGGGATCGAAGACTTCTCTATAGGGAGGTTAGTTTGCTCGATCGAGTAGAATTCTACTCGATCGAGGGCTTTTGTCAGACAGGACTGCTCGATCGAGTAGTTATGGTTTACTCGATCGAGTGGTCTTCTTTTGATGACCCTCGGTTTACTCGTTTGTTTTCCCCTCGATCGAATTACATGCCACTCGATCGAGGTCTTTGTTTCTTCGCCTTGAGGCGATTGATTTCCGCTTTACTTTCCTGCAAAAACAATACAAACCGATACCCAAAGAAATACCAAAAGACAGTCTAGCAGGAAAAAGAAATTGTCTAAACTACGGATTATCACGCAGTAGTCTAACTGTCTAATGAGAACGCAAAAGATTGTTTTTACAAGTTGCACGGGGTAGCAAACCCGGCTAGTAATCAAATAGTTCCGTGACAAGGCCACCGTTAGGCCTTTGACTTACGGAAGTACCCTCAGCTGTGGTGATTTCTGACTTCTTTTTCCACAATCCCTGGGGTATACGTGCAGCGGTGGGCTCGGAATGACTAACAATGTTAGGCATCTTCGCTGTCACGGTAGTCTCGACAGTCGAATCTTCCATGAAAATAGAACTGTCGAAGACGGAGTCAGGAGTACTCAAGTCTTCCTCCTGAAGAGTCTTATCTATCCTTCTCTACCTGCGCATACACAACTAGAGAGAAAAGATAAGAACAGTCTTAAGGAATTAGAAATTCCTTAAGACGAGACAGAAATAAATAACAGAAAATTAAATTGCTTCCCCGGCAACGGCGCCAAAATTTGATGTGGTCGTTATACACCAAAAATAAAACCTAAGTCAACTAACTAAGAAGATAGCGGAAGTAGGGTCGATCTCCACAGGGAGGAAACTAATTAACTGAAATCTAATTCTGCCAGTAACAATCTATGGGGGTTTGAAAAGGTTTATACTAAACTAAAAAGATTAAAGGAAAGAGAAATAAAGATAGAGAGAGAATATGCTAGGATTCGGTCTACTGAAGTATCGGCATCTACGGGTCAACTAAGTCAGTCAATCTTTTAATGAGAAGAGCAATGGTTTTCTCCTCTCGGTCTCAAACCGCCCTAGGGCTTTTCCTAATTAACTCTCGTCCTCTTAGGAGTCACCTATCAATTCTAAGCAAGCCTTCCCTTCCAATCTCTCGATCCAGGTCGGGGTTAACTACCTAGCCTAGTCTCCTGCGTGCACTCATTCGACTAAACCTCAATTAAATTGCAAAGATCGATTCTCACGACTAGCTAAACTAATCCATCCTAACATGCCTCTACTACAGTTTCCCTCATCCCAACATACAAGAGAATTAGCTACTCATGTTATAAACGATGCTAACTAAGACGATTAAACATATGACATAAGACATAATAAAACCGTAATTGACAAGCATGAATAATAACAAAGCAGTAATTAAGAGAAGAAAACAGTAATTAAGACTAAAGGTTAAGAAGGAAAGAGAGAAAAGAAGAAAGGAGTTTACAATCTTAGCAAATCCGGCGTAAAGAACAAATCCTACGTCGATAAACCCGAATGCAAACCAAAGATAAAGTTCAGAAACTAAAGGAAGATTAAAGCTAATAATTCCGAACCCTAAGGGTTCTGAGTCCTAATGACTCCGAATCTGAATCCCTAAAACTGACGACAAATAAGAGTTTATATAGGCATAACCCGACTCTTAAACCTAATTAAGCTATGGACTTAAGGCCCATGATAGATTCTACTCGATCGAGGGAAATAACCACTCGATCGAGGACTTTATTCTAGGAAATCACTCGATCGAGTAACAATTCTACTCGATCGAGCAACTTTTCAGCAGCTACTTACTCGATCGAGCACAGGACAGCTCGATCGAGCAACTTTTCTCTTCCACGCTCCTCGATCGACCAAATATATAATCGATCAAGGTCTTTGGCCTATCGCAGGGGTTGGACACCGGCCATACGAATGATTGCGATGGCAGTTTCAGCTTTCCCAGGAAGGAGCTTTGTTCCGTTCCTTCCATTCTCCTAAATGCATGCAAAGTGGACTGTTTTGGCTCGGTTTCCGCTACTATGCAACTTGTACCTACAAAATAGTCATGAAAGCACAAAGTAGCCAAATAGGGGCATATGGTGATATAATATCACTTAAATGTCATATAAATGCATGCATAAACGGACTAGAAAGTCTATATAAAATACACGCATCAAACTTCCCCAAACTAAACCTTTGCTTGTCCTCAAGCAAACTAAATGCAGCTATATGGAACGAAATAAACCTAGGGGAATGGAGCAAGTCTCAGAGCTAGCAACAAGTCAATGTTAAACAGTTTAATGCACTTATTCAATCGCTACAAAGCTTAATACGAAAGTAAACGAATTTATACAATCTTGGAAATAAATTAGACTTTCGACCTTGCAAGACTCAATCAAATTCGGACTCTCACGGGTCACTCTTCTCTCAACAAGCAAATGGTAAGTAAATATGTATAAGAAAGAGAGAAGAAAACATAGTCACTCACCTAGACTACGACCGACACAACATGCATTGCTAACTAACATGAAAGATGATTCAAGCACCGTACACACGCATAACCACCGTTCAAGGACAATCACGTGCCGAACGTTTGCAAAGATATGGATATGTGAGGCTAATTCGTAAGAAGGGGCAAAATAATTACTGGAAATGTGAGGGTAAATAGCCAAGCTAGTTCCTAACAAGACCGCAATAGAACTCGTTCCATCTTCCAACAATCAAAAATTAAGCTCGATGCCTTACCCAATATAGGCATATACAACACAAATCCCAAATAACACCTCAATAAATTATAATAAGCACAAGAGGTGTAAACAACACAACTTCAGCCAATTATTTTTTCCAATATATATTTTTTCATTTTTTCTTTCTTTTTCTTTTCTTTTCTTTTTCTTTCTTGGCTGACTGAGGGAAACCACTCGATCGAGTAGAACATGTCACTCGATCGAGTCACAAAACACAAAAACTGCTCGATCGAGCTTAAAGCTACTCGATCGAGGCACTAATCAACACTTCTCTTCTTTTTCTCGCAAATACCCACTCCAATCAATGAAACGAGCCAAAAACTGACACAATGACGTAATATACCTCGACTACTAAACTAGCTCGGCAAGGGTAGGCTCAGTTTGGAATGTAGTTAAGGGCAACAGGCAGATATGGCTTTATGTGGAGTTAATGGGGTAAAATGAGGAAAAGGGAGATGCAAATATTCTCCAAACACGTAATACCGACCACAAACCCAATGCGTGCAGGCAATAAGAAATCAAAATTCATATACAAGCAAATGACACGAGGTGTGGGGAGTAACTACTCTCATTCCTAGATGAACTGGTCATGGATGTCACCAGTTATAGGCTCTAAAACTCAGAATATATAAGTAGTTTGCCAAAAATGTTGAGTCAAGTCTAATAATCAAAATTAAATTCCAAGACAAAATTCAATAGTTCACTATTTCGATTTTACTAAATAACTCAAGAAAGGTGCAAAAAAATAGCAAAAAATAAACTTGTAGTGCAATTTCATCATGAACAAGACTCCAATCCGACTCAACTAAATGCAAAAATAAACGTGATATTTTTGATTTTTTTAAATTTTTTCTAATTAACATGAATGTAAACGTGAATGCAATACAAATGCAAATGCAGACGCAAAAGGATGTAAAACACTTCCCCAAACCAAAACAGACAATGTCCTCATTGGCTATAACACAACAGCATATAAGGGAAAGTGAAAAAAAACAACCTAATACATGTTCCTAATGAATGAAAGATATATAAAGAATGGAAAAAAAAAGGAACAGAAACAACTCACAAAACAAAGCTTCCCCAAACCAGCATCAAACTGAAGGTCTAACATCACCGTCTCCCATCAGTTGCCTTTGTCCACAATTAATTTGGATACTAACACGAATTGCAGGTAAGATTATGCAGAAAAATCGAAAGATGAAGATCAAAAAGGGGAATTGGGATCGAGTAAATTCAAAAGGGGATCGAAGACTTCTCTATAGAGAGGTTAGTTTGCTCGATCGAGTAGAGTTCTACTCGATCGAGGGCTTTTGTCGAACAGGACTGCTCGATCGAGTAGTTGGGTTTACTCGATCGAGTGGTCTTCGTTTGATGGCCCTCAGTTTACTCGTTTGTCTGGAATTCCCCTCGATCGAATTACATGCCACTCGATCGAGGTCTTTTTTTTCTTCGCCCTGTGGCGATTGATTTCTGCTTCACGTTCCTGCAAAAACAATACAAACCGATACCCAAAGAAATACCAAAAGACAGTCTAGCAGGAGAAATAAATTGTCTAGACTACGGATTATCACGTAGTAGTCTAATTGTCTAATGAAAACGCAAAAGATTGTTTTTACAAGTTGCACGGGGTTGCAAACCCGGCTAGTAACCAAATAGTTCCGCGACAGGGCCACCGTCAGGCCTTTGACTTACGGAAGTACCCTCAGCTGTGGTAATTTCTGACTTCTTTTTCCACAATCCCTGGGGTATACGTGCAGCGGTGGGCTCGGAGTGACTAACAATGTTAGGCATCTTCGCTGTCACGGTAGTCTCAACAGTCGAATCTTCCATGAAAATAGAACTGTCGAAGACGGAATCAGGAGTACTCAAGTCTTCCTCCTGAAGAGTCTTATCTATCCTTCTCTACCTGCGCATACACAACTAGAGAGAAAAGATAAGAACAGTCTTAAGGAATTAGAAATTCCTTAAGACGAGACAGAAATAAATAACAGAAAATTTAATTGCCTCCCCGGCAACGGCGCCAAAATTTGATGTGGTCGTTATACACCAAAAATAAAACCTAAATCTACTAACTAAGAAGATAGCGGAAGTAGGGTCGATCTCCACAGGGAGGAAACTAATTAACTGAAATCTAATTCTGCCAGTAACAATTTATGGGGGTTTGAAAAGGTTTATACTAAACTAAAAAGATTAAAGGAAGAGAAATAAAGATAGAGAAAGAATATGCTAGGATTCGGTCTACTGAAGTATCGGCATCTACGGGTCAACTAAGTCAGTCAATCTTTTAATGAGAAGAGCAATGGTTTTCTCCTCTCGGTCTCAAACCGCCCTAGGGATTTTCCTAATTAACTCTCGTCCTCTTAGGAGTCACCTATCAATTCTAAGCAAGCCTTTCCTTCCAATCTCTCGATCCAGGTCGGGGTTAACTACCTAGCCTAGTCTCCTGCGTGCACTCATTCGACTAAACCTCAATTAAATTGCAAAGATCGATTCTCACGACTAGCTAAACTAATCCCTCCTAACATGCCTTTACTACAGTTTCCCTCATCCCAACATACAAGAGAATTAGCTACTCATGTTATGAACGATGCTAACTAAGACGATTAAACATATGACATAAGACATAATAAAACCGTAATTGACAAGCATGAATAATAACAAAGCAGTAATTAAGAGAAGTAAAACAATAATTGAGACTAAAATAAGGATTAAGAATAAAGAGAGAAAAGTAGTGTACAATCTTAGCAAATCCGGCGTAAAGAACAAATCCTACGTCGATAAACCCGAATGCAAACCAAAGATAAAGTTCAGAAACTAAAGGAAGATTAAAGCTAATAATTCCGAACCCTAAGGGTTCTGAGTCCTAATGACTCCGAATCTGAATGATTAAATTTGACGACAAATAAGAGTTTATATAGGAATAACACGACCCTTAAACCTAATTAAGCTATGGACTTAAGGCCCATGATAGATTCTACTCGATCGAGGGAAATAACCACTCGATCGAGGACTTTATTCTAGGAAATCACTCGATCGAGTAACAATTCTACTCGATCGAGCAACTTTTCAGCAGCTACTTACTCGATCGAGCACAGGACAGCTCGATCGAGCAACTTTTCTCTTCCACGCTCCTCGATCGACCAAATATATAATCGATCAAGGTCTTTTGGCCTATCGTGCAGTGTTGGACACGGCTTTAGACTGATTGCGAGCAGTTTCACGCTTTCCCATGCAAGAGCTTCTGTTCGTTCCTTCCATTCTCCTAAATGCATGCAAAGTGGACTGTTTTGGCTCGGTTTCCGCTACTATGCAACTTGTACCTACAAAATAGTCATGAAAGCACAAAGTAGCCAAATAGGGGCATATGGTGATATAATATCACTTAAATGACATATAAATGCATGCATAAACAGACTAGAAAGTCTATATAAAATACACGCATCAATATGGCTGGGAGAACCCAGAGTTACTCCCCACTGATTGTGGCGTCCATGTTTCATGAATGAACAGGTTGCTTGCTTGGATCTTTCTTGCCTTTTTGGGGTTCGGGTGTGAGCTAGTGGGCGTCGGCCCTTATCGATTCTCCCCCTTGACGTTTTAGCTAGTTCGCTAGACTCTATTTTACGCTTGACTACGTTTTTGAGACTACGTCTCCTTGTAGTACTTTATGCTTTAGTTTGTATTTTCCTTAACATTACTCGTACTTTTCTCTTGGCATGTAAAAGTTTCGAAAATCTCTTGGTTTTTGCTATTTAATTCGCATGCTTGTTATGTTTATTTTTCGCTATCGCGAGGGTTGTCACAGTTGGTATCAGAGCCTATGAAGCTCCCGATGCACACACGTGAACCTTAAACCTAAATTATAACTTGACCTTGAAATAATGAATGAGAGATGAATAGAAATTAAGGACTTTACTTGCTAGTCTCTTTGAGTATGCTAAGTGTTAGGATTAACCTCGTTTTGTTTTTGTGTCTTATGAAGATGGTTAGACCTAGACTCGTAGAGAACGTTATCTTGAAAGCTCTCACTCAAGTCCTAAGGAATCAACAAGATGCGGCCAACGCTCAAGCTAACCAAGCCCCTCCTCTTAGAGAAGACCATCACTAAGGATGCTATGCTTGTGAGAGAGGCCGACAACTGGTGGTCGATTACTAGTCCTACCGCTACTCTTGAAATCAATTTCAATTGAGAATGTTTCAAGACTCTTGTTGAAGACCGATTCTACCCCAAAGAACTCAAACAACAAAGACTCAACGAGTTCATCGACTTCAAACAAGGTGACTTGACGGCTCAAGACTTCACCACCCAATTCAACATGCTTGCTCACTTTGCACCAAGACTCACTAAAGATGATGAAGACTGAGCTTTTTACTATCCTAATAAGCTTAGTGCTGTGCTCCAAAGCAAAGTAAGGAGGAGCTCTACCTCTTTTGGAGAGTTTTATGATGATGCACTTTAGGCCGAGAACTCCATGAAGGCCATCAAGGATAAAGCAAAGATGAAAAGTCCCTCTCCTTCTTTCTCACCTAAGCCAAACTTCAATAGCAAAAGGTCTTTTACTCCCTCATATTCCAATGCTTATGCTAATAAGCGGAGATTTAACCCTTCTCCAAATGCTAATACAAGGGCTCTCACTCCTTTCTTGCCCCAAGTTACATCTAATGTAGCTCCAAGGCCTTATGCTCCCCCTCAAGCTCAAGCTCAAGGAATAATTTGTGACGGTTATAAGAGACCCGTTTGCCCCGGAGTTGGATGCTATGATAGGCCCCTCATTTGCTACTTTTGCAAGAAGACCGGTCACCGTTTTCGTGATTGCCCCGATCGTAAGATTCCCACCCCCGGTGCCAAGGCTAGAGGATCTATCTATGTTCTACGCCATCCATAGATAATTACGGGTATGTTCTCAATCTTAGGACAATCGTGCCTTATTTAATTTGATACCGGCGCATCTATGTCTTTTGTGTCTTCAACTTATGTTGATAAATTAACTATCGAGCCTAATTCTAGTGAGGATACCCCCGTATCCTTTCCATCTGGAGAAATTATCTCATGTTCTACTCTTTACCGTAATGTCCCTATCTCTATTGCGGGGACCATCTTTCCCGCTAATCTCCTTAAGTTTCCTCTATGAGAGTTTGATTTAATCCTAGGTATAGATTGGCTAGCGTTGTACCACGCTAGATTCGAGTGTAGAGATCAAAAGATCTACCTAAAGAGTCCTTTAGGAGTTAGAGTAACCTATAAGGGGTCTCATTCTCGAATGGGTGTGCAATTGGTTTGCGCAATGAAGTTGGAGAGTATGGTAAGAAAGGGTCATGTGTTGTGACTTCTACATCTACCACCTTACCCAAGATTGAAGATGTACCTATAGTACGAGACTTTATTGATGTATTCCCCGAAGACTTCCCCAGGATCCCTCCCGAGCGTGATGTTGAGTTTTCCATTTATCTTA
This sequence comes from Heliosperma pusillum, assembly GCA_022085475.1. Classification (NCBI taxonomy): domain Eukaryota; kingdom Viridiplantae; phylum Streptophyta; class Magnoliopsida; order Caryophyllales; family Caryophyllaceae; genus Heliosperma; species Heliosperma pusillum. The sequence continues at coordinate 6,149 of JAIUZE010017762.1, read as the reverse complement.
TGCCCAGAACCATACCCATAGATAAAGCTCCATACCGTATGGCTCCAACCGAGTTTAAGGAGCTAAGGAAGCAACTTAATGAGATGATAGAAAAGGGTTTCATTCGACCAAGTGCCTCGCCTTGGGGTGTTTCCGTTCTCTTTGTGAAGAAGAAGGATGGTTCCATGAGACTTTGCATTGACTACCGTGAGTTGAACCGAGTTACAATCAAGAACAAGTATCCTTTGTCAAGAATTGAAGATTTGTTTGATCAACTAAAGGGTGCTTCTACCTTTTCCAAGATTTATTTGAGATCCGGATACCATCAAATTCCCGCTCGTGATCCCGACATCCTGAAGACCGCTTTTAGTATAAGATATGGTCACTTTGGGTTCAAGGTGATGCCATTTGGTTTGACTAATGCTCCCGCTATTTTCATGGATCAAATGAACCTCACCTTTAGTGAGTATCTTGACAAGTGTGTAATGGTTTTCATCGATGACATTCTTGTTTTCTCCAAGACCGAAGAAGAGCATGCTAATCACCTTAGGACTATTTTGGGTGTCCTTCGTCGTCAAAAGTGGTTTGGCAAATTATCCAAGTGTGAATTTTGGTTACCTAAGGAGTCCTTTCTTGGACATGTAATTTCCAAAGAAGGTGTGATGGTAGACCCTTCTAAAATTGAAGCCGTAGTTGATTGGAAGAGTCCAACCGATGTTAGCGAAGTTCGAAGTTTGAACTTCGAATATATATCTCAAAGTTTGAAAGACCGATGACTCAATTGTTGAAGAAAGAGACTTGGAGCTTAGATCGACTAGCCAAAGCCTATGTTGATGAGATCATCAGATATCATGGTGTTTCCAAGGAGATCATATCCGACCGAGACCTTGAGGTTTTGTTCGATATTTTGGAAGGCCTTGCAAGAAGCCATGGGTAGTAAGCTGTTGATGAGTACCGCTTTCCATGCCGCTACCGATGATCAGACTGAGAGGACTATCTAGACTTTGAAGGATTTACTTAGAGCTTGTGCCCTCGACTTCCAATCTAGTTGGGAAAAGAGTTTACGTTTGGTGTAGTTTTCTTATAATAATAGCTACCATGCCTCGATCAAGATGGCTCCTTACAAAGCTCTCTATGGAAGAATGTAACACCCGGAAATGTACCCTATTTTTATAGTGAAAATATTTTACGGATACTTTTCAGCGAATTTAAGTTTTAATTTAGAATTTAATTTTCCGAGTCGAATTTAGAATTTCCGAGTTCGTAATTGGAATTTCCTCGAGATTTCAAGAAAAACTCGTCTTGAGCCGTCTTTGACTTTATTGACTTTTTCCTTGACTTTTCCACTTACTCTTCATATACTCCCTCACAACCCTATCACCCTCATTCAATCTTCTTCTTACTTCATCACTAAGTGAACCCCAAATCCCTAGCCTCCATATTTGATCCATCTTCGAATCATCGCTACGCTTTCATTTCTTGCTCAAATTCATCTAGGTTCGTCTTATTCTTCCCCTCTTAGCTTCCTCTATCCGTATTGGTAATAAAATTACCGTCTTTCTCGATTTTTAAATTATCCGTCTTTCTCAAGGTGCATGATATTCATCTTTTATTATCTAATTGTATGTAGGTGGAGACTAGGAAGGTTTAGAAATCGATTAAAGACGCGAAAAGGTAACAGTGAAGGGTTACTCGATATCATTTACGTGTTTTACATGATTTCTATGTTAGAATTCGTATTTAGAATACGATTAGAAAGCTTAGGAATTGTAGTATTGATAATGGTTGTTGTTAGTTGATGATTTTTGATGATGATTATTGATTGTTGATAGTTGTTAGAAGTGAATTATGAAAAGTGAAAATGTTTGAATGTATGTTGAAGGCTCTCGGGTGAACTGGTAACGCATGTCACGGGCGTGAAATACAAGTCACGGTCGTGACTTGTGCAGTTTCACTGCACTGACCCTTTTTGGTAGAATGATCATATCTCCTTCGTTACTTGCTTGTTTTGGGCTTGTGACCACTCGTTGGAACCGTAAGAGAATAAGCTATCACCTCGACTTGGAATTTCTGCATTCCCATATATAGAACTCTAGTTATGACAGTTTGAAGTGAACCCTTGTTTTAGTTAGTTTCCAAACTTGTTGTTTTGAGATAAGATATATGTTTCCTATTTATTATGCTTCTTAAACTTGGTCTAATGCTTATGTATCATGTATTGATTCATGTTTATCATAGTTACATTTATATAATGCCCTATTCTCATGCTTGGTGACGGTTTTTGGTATGTCCCACTTTGAGTCGATTTTTACAAATGATACGGTTTGAGCACTATTTTGTCTTGTGCTTTGTACTCTCATTCCCTTGGCTACCTTCCCGTTCGTAAGGCTGGAATGTCGGAACGGAGAGGTATCCTACTGCTTAAATGCATGTGTTAGTGGGCATACGACGACATTGTTGGGAGTTTAACGCTATGCGTTGATCGACCCGACCGTCAAATGTTGTGTACTTGCGAGGTGGTGTTATTTGCATGTAGCGTACCGATTGTTATGAGGCTTGTGCTCTTTTCCGCCTCTTTCTTGAATTGATCTACCGAATTTGGGGTACTCGGCTTCTATGATTGACCGAGTCTTGGATGCGGAATGTCATCGCATGTCGAATCGGAAAACGTTTATTCCGAGAATCTGGCCAGGTTTAGACTAGGACCGTATTATTATCGTCGTGCTACCAGGAGGAAATTAGTCTACATATACGAAATGTCATCGTGTATGCGTTAAGGGAAATGTCTTATCTCGTGGATGCCTGTTAATCATACTTGCCATGTACACGGTGCTAGTGCGTTTCATTTACCGTGAGAGAAGTCGTCTTGTGTCGTCGTCTTTGAATGCGTGATTTCATGATATTATTCATGGTCATTGCATGATTGGGCACCGTCTATGTATTGGGTTGTTTGAATGGATGATAACATGATGGATTTATTCATGGTAATTGCATGACTTGGCATGGTTGTTTGTCGAGTCTCAATCTTATAAAACTTATACCGCTAACGGTGAGATGCAAGCCCTAGTGAGCGTATTCGGTTGCCTAAGAGTGTTTTCCCCGAGTCTTTGTATCACATGATGGATTCGGACTTGTACCTCATATGCTCTTACTCTTATATATCGAATTGCATATCTATTCTTATCGTATTTCACATGTATATCTAATATATGCATGCTTAACTTTTGTATTTCCTTCTATGTACGTTTAATGTGATATGGCTGGGAGAACCCGGAGTTACTCCCCACTGACTGTGGCGTTCATGTTTTTCATGGATGAACAGGTTGCTTGATTTGGATGGCTTTTGCTTATGATATTTTGGGTTCGGGTGTGAGCTAGCGGGCGTTGTCCCTGGATGAAACACCTCTAGACGTTATTTAGCTTGTTGCTAATAACCTTGTCTTTTGTTAACACTTGAGAGAGGGGGTGGGGGGGGGGGGGGGAAACGTCTCTTGTCGGTGGATTTTTATTTAGTTGTAATAAATTTTGACACTCCTCGTATTCTGGATCTTGCATGTATAAAGGTTTTTAAAAACCGTATTTTCGCTATATAATTAACCATGCGTGTATGTTTTATTTTCAGATTCGCGAGGGTTGGTCACAGTTGGTTATAGTAGCTTAAAATGACTCCCGACGCCACAACGTGAACCCAAAACCTAATTACATTGACTTGGAAATAATAAATGAGAGATGGGTAGACTTAAGGACTAAGTGTAATAGGTCTTTGGGTACTTGATGTTTGTTAGGTTCTAACTTGTTTGTTGATTGTGTTGAGTGATGTTATGTTTGTTTGTAGCTACCGTCTTAAGGTGGATCATTGTGTTACCTAGAAGAAGTATCCTCTACCGAAGATTTGAAGATTGACAAGCCTAATCAAAGTGTATTTTTTCCTCATCTATGAATTCTCTCGTCCTTATTGTATCATGCTCTCTTCCTTCTATATAAGTGCTTCTTTCTCTTCCAACTTGGTTGACTCTTGGAAATTACTCTTGATAGTTTCCTCCATCTTACCATTGGTATCCTGACCTTTCTCATGTAACATTTTTATGGATGTCATACCCATTTGTTTGTGGTATATTATACTTGGTCGGAAGAACTTTGAACTTTGTGGAATATTAGTGGTTGTTAGAATGAATTTGTGATTTGAGGAAAATGGTGTAGATCTAAATTCACCCTATAGTGGTGATTGGTTGTATCTCTAAGAAAGGGTGGTAACATAAGTTCGATGATTTTAATGCTAAATGCTTGCCATGACTCATGTGTGAATAGTTCATGATATTCGATGGTGTAAGGTTGAATGAGTTGGCTATGACTTCTTAACTCATTAGTAATTTAGTCTTTTGGACTTAGAAGTTTAGTATTGTTTTGAAGATCATGCTTATGATATGTCTAATTGGTGTAAATAAGAAGTTTTGAATGATATCTGGAGGTGCGAAATACTTTTGAGATTAAGTGACGTCTTGTGGTTTCCTATTGTGTGTTTGTGAGTATAGGCTTGGTGGAAAAGCATTTGGCTATAGTTCTTGGATTTAAAGATATGATCTTATCTAATGGTATCCGAGACTCGTTTGAAGTAGTAAGGTTTCGTTGTAAGTTGAACCATATTACTTGAGGATTATAGATATGAGCGAGGTTCAATGATGTGAACTATGATGGAAATACCTTGGGACGTTAATGATGATGTTTGACTTGAGGTTGTACTTTGATAATAATGAACTCGTGGGCTATATGATGTTGATAATGACGTTTTGTTCGGTGTTCTACCTTGTGGCCGTAGGAGTTGAAAAGAGATTAGTATGGAGAATTCCTTATTGGTTCTTCGGTTTTTGAAACCTTTGGAAATGTGTCAAATTATGGAGTTGAGAGAATGTTATTATGCTCGAGTTGCAATTCCGCATTTGGGAATCCGTGTGATATGAAAGGGCGGATGAATTGGGTTGTAATCGATTTGTTAAATCTAGGTGTACCTTACTTTGATGATTGTGGTACGATGGTCCCTTGTAAGAGACCTTTGTTTGGGATGAGTTGCTTTATTATCACCCTAAGTCTGAAAGGAGAAATTTTGTGGATTAAACCTTAAACCTTTACTCGTGCCATCATCCCTTTTCATTTCCATTCTTGAATGTTTTTGTCAAGATTGATCTTTAAGAAATCTCATGCTCGTATCTTATTTCTTACTCGGATATATTCATACCTCTACTATCTGCTTTGTCTCTTTCTTGACCTCGTTATTTTCAGCGCTCCTCTCTTGTAATCTCGTGCCTTATTTATTCTCGTGTTCTCCTTGAGATTCTGTATCGTTTTCTATATCGTTGCTCCTTCATCTTTTCTCTAGTGGATTGGATATTCCGTTTGTAAGGCTCAGAGAATAAGCGTGATGTAATTTGGGATTCTTTAGTTAGCATATGTGTATTTGAATTTAGCAAATTTCATGTTGTATTTCATCATGGGAAATAGGGCTTAAGCTCTAGGATGAATCCTAATAGTGATAATGTATCCTCTCTTAGTGGTTTTAGATTTGGAGCTTGGTATTGTAGTGTCATTTTGAGAATTGAGTTGAACATGATAATAGTTCGTTGTTGTTGGGTATTATAACGGTTGCTTGGTATGTCATTTGGCAATTAGATGTCTCTAATTCGTGGATTCTAAAAGAGACTTTGCTTTAGGGAAATTGAGCCGGTACCCAAAGTTTGAGGAGTATTGTCATAAATGAAAATTGATTCATTTTGAGTTTTAGATGATCTAGATGAATTGAATGGTTGTCTGATTGCCAAGTGATTGGTCATTTGTGATTTGTAATTAGTAATTCTCTTTTATTCTTAAGGAATCATAGTTTGAGATTGAGAAATGTTCGTTGCAAGCTTTGGATAGTGAGTCCTCAGTTGTTATGGATTATAGAGTTAGTATGGTGAACCCATTTATCTTGAGAATTAGTAACCACCGTAGTTTGCTAATGTGACTATTTATATTTGAGGCTTCGAGCGTAGTAATGATCGAATTAAGGAGGTTAGGGCGTATTAAAGAATTCTTATAAGCGATAATGGATTGTGGATTTTCCCTTGTCGTGAGACTTTGGATGAGACTAGTTGGATCTTAGATAATTATGTTGGTGGCGTGGATGTGTTTTGATT
>JAIUZE010017760.1:0-13211 GCA_022085475.1 Heliosperma pusillum | reverse complement strand
ATTGAAATTCTTATTGAACTAAACTAATGTTTTGATATGAAATGGACAGAAATAAACTAAAACAAAAGACAAAAGAAGAAGATAGACTAAACTAGAAAGACTAAACTAAAGAGAAAACTAAAAAGAAGATTGTATGAAATATAGGATTAGATTGTGTAAGATAGTGTGTGAGAGTGTGTGAGGCTAGAGCATCTATTTATAGTATTAGGGTTTTGTGGAGAAGAGGTCGGGCAATAAATACATAGGCAAAAAATAGGATGAAGGAGCCGCAATGCACGAAGCAGCACAAATACCCGATCGGGTAAGTCGTCTTCTGGAAACTCTTGACTAACGCTTCATCTTCCTTCGCTTTGACTTGACTTACAACATCCCCCTTGACTTATACAATCGGGTTTGTTGCTTGGATTTGATGTAAAGCGATGAATTCTCCCGTCTAATTGATTGGTCTTTCGACAACTACGAAACCGTCTCTGCTTCTTCTCTCTCTTAAGTTAGTGAACCTTCTTGAAATGCCTTACACATGGTCAAGCTTTCTTCTTTGAATCGTCGGGTTCTAGGCAAATGCTCGGGAATATAGAAAAAGGGCGTAGAAACGTCACTTTCCCTACAAAACAAGTTAGAACACATGAATTCGCCTAGAAGACGATATTAGCTCATAAAATGGCTTAACAGAGCACAAATGACATACAAAACCGAGCTAAACTGGTGGTTAAAATCATACAAATATTCACTTATCAAGCACGGTTTTGTATTCTATAAGTTGTTGAATTTTATCTTCTTTTTATTTTTCTCTAGGAACCCTTGCTCCTTGGGACCATTCTTACCATCTTCTTTTAGTTTTTAGTCTTTTGGACAGGTCGTCTCGCTTGGGTGAGCCAATTCCATTTGGTCCCGAGCCTGAGAGAACTTTCAAAAGGAAGCTAAATTACTTCAAGGAGCTTTCTCAAGACTTAACTTCCGAGAGATTGAACCGTATTCGAGTCACTTATCAATCTTTTGAAGAGAAGTATACTTTACCACCAATTTCTCCTCCTCTTATTAAGAAGATGGTGCAACTGTCCGATCAATCTAAGCCCACCGACGCTATGCTTCCTAGGGGTAATGCTACTTCCCAAATTGAAGCCACCTACTTTGAAATCAACCGACTTTGATTAGCCTTATTTAGATGAGCCAATTTAGTGGGAGCCCAACTGAAGATCCCAACTTACACATCAAAACTTTTGTGACTATTGCTCAATTCAACGATTAGGCAAACGGGTGTCGCACAAGATCAGATTGGGGAGAAGTTATTCGCGTTATATTTAAGGGGCAAGGCTATGCTATGGATCAATAGCCTTGACAACGTATTCTTGGGGATCACCGATTGGAGTAGCTTGGCTCTTATCTACTAACAGAAGTACTTTTCAGCGGAAAAGACTGCTCTTCTAAGAAGCCAAATGACCGGGTTTCAACAAAGGGGAGATGAGAGTTTATTTAAGGCATCAGAGAGGTACAAAAAGCTACAAAGTGAGTGTCCTAATCATGGGTTGGACCCATGGTTTTTTGCCATTACTTTTTATAATCGGTGTTGTGTCGAGTCCCGACGTCTCTTGGTTTCCTTTAGCAATGGAAGATTTGATCAAATTGATGTAGAAATTGTTCATGGCACCATTGAGTCCATGACATTTTATGATTCCCAATATAAAAATTCTCATGTTATGCCATTGAAATCTTTGCAAGCGAACCTGATCAATTTGTCACTTCTCCAAGCTCAAGTGGCCTTGCTCACACAAAAACGTCAAGAATTTTAAGTTCAATCCTCAACTTCTCAACAAGGTAACAAAGGAGTGAGTAAGCTCGAGGCCATGATTATGCAAATGGCTCAAAACAAAGACACTATGATAATACAATTCCAAAAGGGTAATCAAGACAAAGATGTGGCCATGATGATGTTGGAAACTCAAATGGGTCAACTTGCCACATCTGATATTTAAAGACAACAAGAGCGATTACCTCCTCAAGGTTCACAATCCCATGAAACTCTTAATGCCATTTCTTTGAAAAGTGGTAAGCTTTATGATGGACCATCTGTGACCATGGATGAGGAGGTGGTGAAGAATGATTCTAAGCTTGGGGGAAGTAATAATAATATTTGTAAGGCTATACAACAGCCTATACTAGTTGATATTGATGATGAGGTGCCCAAGATCAAAGTGAAGGAGCACGAGCCTCCAATCAAGATTCAAGTGGCCTTTCCTCAAAGATTGTCGAAGCACAAGGAAGAAAGCATGTTTCGTAAGTTCTTGGATGTTGTGAAGGATTTACAAGTAACAATCCCTTTTATTTAATGGCTTTCTTACTCCCTTCTTATTCCAGATTCATGAAAGAAATCCTAAAAAAGAAGCGATCCTTCGATGAGTGACGAGGCGATAACTAGGAATGTCAAACTAGCTATTGTTGGAGTGAGTGTACTCAAAAATAGTGCAATCACATAATTAAATCTCAACACTAAGAATACAAAGGGATGATGCATATTATAGTCAACTGGTCAACATAAATCGGTAACGATTGGCTCACTTGAGTTTGACATTACTGTTGTATGACGGTGGTGATCAGTTGATCCCTTGAGGTCACACCTAAAGGAAAATCCCCCAAATCATGTACATTAATTAATTGTATAACGATACAGATTAATTAATCCCTTAAATTGAACTAAGTGAGAATAAAATCTTATTGTAATATGATTAAATAAGATTCATTTTAGTAATTTAATTGTTATATTACTAAGAATGCATTATGTTTATGAAACATTTGAGATAAGCAAAATCGTTGATTATAATTACAATTAGTTGTAAATTATATTAACCAGATATGAGATGACCCATTTTATTTTCATATAATTATAAAATATGACTTAAAATTTTAAGTCTAATTTATTTGTTATGAAATTGCATTTAAATTGGTTAAATGCACATTTATAAGCTAAATTACATGTTATTTGTCACATGTCACATATGTGACGAATGAAAAAATGCAAAAAAAAAAAAATGGACACCCATTTTAAGTGGGTATACCGGTTTTGTAGTGTACAAGAGGGTAAGTAGTTTTTGTGTATTATTCTAATTGGGAATTAGACACAATCATACACAAAACTATTGTCAACACTAAACCTTTTGCATTGTGAAGACCAGAGATCACCTGAATTGCCAATTTATCACCTCTAAACCACAAGGAAGACCCGAGATCATCCTTAATTCCTCAAAAGTAACCTCGACTTCCCAAAAAGGCATATGGAAAGTCGAGGTGATTGCCCAAACGAGGTCTAGCAAGACCGTAAGAATATACATGTTGGCTCAAAGCCTTTTGGCTCGAATAGCGACCCACGTCGCTACTAAAGGCCTGAAAGCTAGCCGAGTAATCAAAGCTGTCTCATTTTCCGAGAGAAGCTTGTAGGCGCCTATCATGGTCGTATATCTTGATAACAACCTCTTGTTTCCCGCTTTTTGCAAAAAGAAAGGGAAATTTTAAAAAGTCAAATAAAGAAATAATTCATAATTCAAAAATCAAATAAAGCAAGCTCGGGCACTTATGACGCCCTCGTGAGTACAGAAGGAAATGTAGTGCTCCGTAGCCTACCCCAAGTGGAACCCGTTCCACTTCTTCGCCCAGTTAGGAGCCGGTTTTGCCTTGCAAAATTCTTTTCTCCTAGGGGACTTTATGTCCTCTAATTGGGAGATTTCACTCTCATACACGATCACAGTGTGGTACACGAAGACCACGGAGGGGAGCGCTTGGAAGGAAAAGCGTAAAAATACACAATTGTGGAGTCGCCACCAATTTTTATGGGAAATTGGAACCGTTCGAATACTTTATGCCATGTCAAGACATAAAGTGATGACATGAACACTAAGAACTCGTTACCCTTAGCATTATGTGTCTAGAATCACTCTCGTGGTTTCCAATGAACACGGATGTTCATAGAGATCTAGGTAAGAGGTGAGGGTACGTATTAGGAAGCTCTTTAATCGAACACCTAATCCCGCCCGCCTCGATAGCTGCATCTACTAATGATTAGTAAAATCATTCGTATTTGATATGTTATCGATTATATGCATGCAATGCAACATCCAACATTTTAATCCTAGCATGTGAGTTAGACTATGTCAATGAACATGTAATTAACACTTAATTTTGTCAAAATTAGGGATTTAGAATTAATTACATATGAGAGAGAAGCAAAATCATACAGTAACAATGATTAAATAAGATTACAAAGAATTACAGGATCCAAGTTAGAAATATATTTTAAACAAAGATTTGAAGAAAAAGAAAAGGTTTGAAAACTGAAGGTAACATATTAGCAGCGATATTACGACTAATAGTTAGTTAATTACGTAATAAAAGCTACGACAAAGCGAGAACGGAAGTTCAGGGACAGAAGTCAACCCAGAACGGGCGCAACAACAGCTACGAGTAGTTAAAATTTCTTTGTATATTTACAATAGATTATTGACCTATAACTCGAGTAGAAGTGGTTTAACATATTAATTACACTATAATTTGTATCAATAACAAATTCCAGAGACTTGATAAGAACAAATCGAATTTCCAAAACCCAAATTTGATTTAAAGACGAAAATCCGCTAATATCAAATTATTAGGACTTTAGGTCGAGAACAAAACGTTTTATATGAAAGATTATATTGAAATATGGTTTATGTACGAAGAAAAGCAAATAAGAAAACAAAAAAGAACAAAATCGCAGGAACCAGAGGAAGAAGAAGAAGAGCAAAGGCAGCCTCTAGAAGAGGCGCAACATGCGCTGCAATCCTTCTAGGAGGCGCAGCTGCTACTGCGTTTCTTCTCGACGCCTGATGTCTGCTAAAAAGGTTTTGTTTTAAAAATCATTTTGAACTTACTTCTGATATGAATCTTACATTAATTGAGCGGAAAAAAATAAATACAAATAAAAAGATGGGATTTAGACCCTCAGACTAACATGTTTGACGAAATGAGATTAACGAAGTTAACATTTAGTTAGTGCTCGACTCGAATGTACATGGAAACTGCGCTCGTTAGAGGATTTAAATTGATTGATTGAATTAGTTGATTGTGTAGTGGTCAAATTGGTTGGTCATGCAACGTGACGGGTAACCAAAAAGATCTGAGCTTACGTGATCGATTGATCAAGCACGTAGGTGTCGAAAGCTTAGAGCAAAGTCTAGAATGCAAAGAGAGAAGAGAAGGGCGGAACACTCGCGTGCCAATACGTGAGATCGGAGGTCTCCTTTTATACTAGAAAATATGAAGTGTTTTGGAATAACTTAAACTTTGGAAAGAAATCACGAAAATATTCTGGAAACTGAGAAAAAAGGCCTGAGAAGAGGCGCAGTAGCAGCTGCGATCCTCAAAAGGGACGCAGCACCAGCTGCGTTATTTCCCAGAGGTTTCCTCCTGCCGAAGAAAATTTTCCACGTTTCTATGGAATTGCGGTAGATCTATACTTCCTTTTGAAAAGATACGAGATACATTTTACCAAAAAATATAGAATTTGAAGATTTTATAAATATACAAAATATTATAGAGCGTTGCGACTTGGTAACTTAAAACAGTTTCTAGAAAATGAAGCGGTTTTTGACCCAGACTCCAAATGAACTCTAATGACTATCAAAACGACCGTACCGGTGCGTAGATGACGACCAAGGGGTAGACACAAGTGTTTCAGCTATCACTTGACAATATGTTGGAGCTAGTGTCCTCCACAGTGAGTGTGATAACATGTATAAATCTCTTACTGGTTCACAGGGTATACTTAGTATTCTTATCAGTTGATTAACGTTTATCGATAACGGTTGGCTTGCTAGAAGTTTGACGTTATTGTCATTTTAATGGCGGTGATCAACTGGTCCCTAAAAGTCACACCTAAAGGATGTGTTTGAGAGATATGATTATATGAATAATATAATCATAATGATGCCTTATATGACTAAAAGGTTAGTCGATGTATATGACTAAAAGGTTAGTCAATGTAATGATGATACGATTATTTAATACGATTATATAATACTAGCTGAGACGAATGAAATGTTAATTCGTAATTGAATATAAACTGTTATATCTAATTAATGTATATAATGTAATTATTTAATACGATTAAATAATGTAAGCTTAAACGAATTAAATGTTAATTCGTAATTAAAATATAAACTGTTATATTTAATTAGCAAATTATAAATATACGATGTTTATAATTGACGTATATATTATAATAATACATACACATATTATACATTAAATAAAAAAAAAAAAGGAAGACTCTTATCTGGACTCCACTTCCTAATATAAGTAGAAGAAGAAGAGGGAAGACTCCTCCCTCTACCCTACTACTACTTACACGGCTACAATAGAGAAAAAAAGAGTCTTATATAAACTCTTCTTTTCTACATGATTCATTCATTCATAACTTGACACAAAAATCATCGGTAATTTTTGTATTCTTTCTAGCACAAGAAAAGGCATATCTTAGAGCATCTTGGGTGCAACAATTAGGAGAATATCGATCTCGATATTTGTTCTTAGGCCATATTGCTAGGACCAAAGGTTGATTCTAATCTTTATGCTTTTCGTTTATGACTCATATTTCATATATTATAATTTCGTTATAATCCTTAAATTTCATGTTAAAATATACCGATATTTCCCACAAGTGGTATCAGAGCTGAGGCTACGAAATTATTTTATATGATTTTTCCATGAATGAAATATTGAATTAAATTTTTCAAAATTATTTTTTTATTCGGCTGGAATTTTTTTTTTTGGCCGTGTAATTATTTTTTTTTCTCGGCTGTTTTTAATTTCGGCTGTTTTTTTTTATATTTTGATTCTTGTTTTCATTTGATTTATTGATATTGTTGTTTTAATATGTTAAGATGACAATATGATAAATTTGTAGATGTTTTAATTTAATAAGGATTAAATTAGAATGTAAATGGAAATTGTTTTGAATGTTAATGAACATTTGTTTTTGCTATATATTTTCGGTATACATGATGTTAAATTGTTGTTTTCCATCATGATTCATTAATTTTAATGATGTTCAAATCAATTACGATTAGTCAAATATTAAGATAATCGATTTAATCATGATTTAGATATTCATTTTAAAATGTTAAATATAATCATCTAGTTTGTATCAATGTTTAATAATGATTAAATGTTGATAATTGTACCGATCTTGAAATATTAGCAACATCAATTTTAAAAAAGAAAATCAGGCCGTAGCTTAATATAAAAAAACAAATTTCGGATTTTTCTGTTTTTTTTTTATTTTGGCCGAATTATTTTCTTTTATGCATTATATTGATAATGTATAATTGTTGTTGTGAAACAGTTCACAATTATTGGATACTCAATTATTTTAAAACGGTTTAAAATAATGATGGATTGATTCATATTATAAGATAATATGAATTAAAATTGGATTATGTTTGATTGGAATTATTGTGAGTAATTAAGGAATTGTCACATAATTTTGATCATTATAAAATAGGTGGTTTGGATAAATTAATCTACATAATTAAGGAATTATGTCTTGAATGATTAATTTATTGTTGATACATTTTATTTTGTTGAATGATTTGTTGAATGATTTATTTACGTATTTTTGCAATTGGTTGTAATTTGTATTACCTAGTTGTGTGGCCTTAGTTGATTATGTTTTCGTAATGATAGAAACATGATCTTGATGTAATTTTGAGATCTCGAATCTCCTTTTGTTTTCTTTAAAATTATGTTTTTTAAATTAGAATGTAAATAGGTTTATGTTTTGTAATTTATTAAATGTAATTTGAAAAGACTAAGGATGGAGATCGATTGCTCACTCCCGCTACATGGACCAATATGGAACATCAAGACAAGATTTTCGGGTCCAATCATGGATGGATTCCAAAGTTGTATTTTTGTTCATTTTGGTAGATAGGCCACACTAGGACTTTGTAATTTTACGTATATTTCGTTCTTGTTGCTTTTTATCACATGATAGTTAGTGCATCATATTCCGCCTAAAACAAACCATCTACTACTAAAATTGCATGAAAATTGGCTCATATAGTTTGGATGTTAGTTATCATGGACATAAAGATGTCACACGAATTTTAAGCCATAATCTTCGTTTATTCATTCTTGCATGCTAGATATTCGTTCACTTAAAATGAATTAAAATAAAGTTGATGGGATCTTCCTCTAAAACCTAAAATTGAGACTAGTCTTTATAGGCCAAACTACTATGAATCCCTTCTTCGTCGGTAGGCATATAGGACCTTACTCTCCATATGACCCCTTCTACGTTGGGTAAGTAGTATGTATTGACTTATTTTACCTCAACATTATAATCCGAAGAGTTTCTCGTGATTATGATGGACTAAAGATAGAATTTACAGAAATTTATCGACCAAGAATTCTAAAGGTAAAATTAGCCAAGAGGTTGGCTTATCAATTTACAGATAATTGAGTCTTGGGATCATTTATATAATTCTTGAGGGAGGTCAATTGTATAAATGCTTGAGTCTTCGCATTAAACAAGTTTTGCACTAGACTTAATTCATATCGAAGAGTATGCTTATTATGTTTTTCTTCTTTTTCGCAGTGTAGAATTCGTTTTATATTGATAATACTGCTTATAACAAATGGCTGGCCATAATGATGTCCCTATGCCAAGTGCCACACTCGCACGCGAGTCCTGGCTTAAAACTTTCATGGACCACATGAATCAGTCCACACGACTGAAGAATGACGGGTCCAACTTTGCGGACTGGGAGGCGGCATTACGGAATGCAGCCATTGCTGACGGCAAGCTCCAGTACTTGACTGAGCCAATACCGCCAAACCCAGGCCCCAATGCGAGAGCTAAAGAGTCACATGCTTATAATGACTTCGTTATGGAAGCGGGTGCGATAAAGAACGTACTCATTTTTGCAATGGAACCCAATTTGCAAAGACGCTTCATTGCCCAAGGTGCAAATAAGATTTTAACCCCGCTCACTAACGAGTTCTCAAAAGCACCGAGAATCGTTACTTATGAGCATACATGTCGCTTCTTTGAGGCGAAACTCCAGAAGGGCCAACCGGTTAGCCCACACATTCTGGATATGATTGAGAATGTCGAGAAACTGGAGGCACTTGATTGCAAAATCAGTGAGAGCATAGTCATTGACCGTGTGCTTCATTCACTTCATGATGGTTTTGCCCTTTTCAGGGCAAATTACTACATGAATGACATGAAGAAAAGTCTTCATGAGCTACACTCACTTTTCGTACAGACCGAGAAGGATATGAAATTTAGTGGGAGTATGAAACAAGATGTTCTCATGATTTCAAACAAGAACAAAGGTAAGGGCAAGGCTCATGGCGACCTAAATGTAGGAAAGCCAAAGTTTAAGAAGACAGGAAAGGGTAAGAGTGGGCCTGGTGAGACTAGTAGCTCACAAGGCAAGGCAAAGAGCAAGGACAGTGACAGTGAGTGCCACCATTGCCACAAGACAAGGCATTGGAGGAGGAATTGTTCTGTGTACCGTGAGGACATAAAAGCAGGCCGCGTCACTCCTGTTGGTATGTCATCTTATATTCATATGATTGAGATTAACCAAGCAAGTTTCGGAACTTGGGTACTTGATACTGGTTGTGGTTCTCATCTGTGTAATCATTTGCAGGGCCTAAAAAACATCACCTCTCGCAAAGGGTGATGTGGACCTGCGAGTCGGGAATGGAGCAAGAGTTGCTGCAGTCTCAATGGGAACATACGTAATCCAACTCCCGAGTGGATTTAAGTTATATTTATATAATTGTTACTATGTACCCAGTTTATCTAAGAACATTATTTCTGTCTCCGTGCTTGATAAAGACGGTTTTTCATTTTCAATAAAAGACAATAGCTGTATTTTCTCTTTAAATGAAATGGTTTATGGCAAAGCAGTTTCCATGAATGACATTTATATCTTAGATCAAACCACAGACATATTACATGTGAATAATAAGAAAGTAAAGGTTGGTGACAAAGATCAAACTTATCTATGGCACTGTCGAATGGGACACATAAATGAAAAACGTGTAAAGAAGCTCATTGAGAATGGGACTATCTCCCCATTTGATTACGAATCATTTGGCACGTGTGAATCATGTCTTATCGGCAAAATGACTTGAATTTCCTTCAAAGGTGTTGGAATGCGTGCTAGTGACCTATTAGGACTCATACATACTGATGTATATGGACCTATGTCAATCAACGCAAGAGACGGCTATAGATATTTTATCACTTTCACGGATGATTTGAGTAGATATGGATATCTCTACTTATTGAAGCATAAAAGTGAGTCCTTTGAAAAGTTCAAGAAATTCCAGAATAAGGTTGAGAACCAACTGAAAAAATAATATTAAAGCACTTCGATCAGATCGTGGTGGCGAATATCTTTCAAATGAGTTTGATCAACACCTTAAAGACTGTGGCATAGTGTTACAGTTAACTCCACCTGGAACACCTCAATTAAATGGTGTGTCCGAACAGAGAAATCGAACATCACTTGATATGGTTCGATCCCTGATGAGTCACATGGTAGTACCTGATTCACTATGGGGTTTTGCTCTTTTGTCAGCTGTTCTTATACTTAACCGAAGTCCGTCTAAAGCTGTAGACAAGACTCCATATGAGATATGGAAGGGAACGATCCCTAACTTGTCCTTTATTTGGGTTTGGGGCTGCGAAGCTTATGTCAAGTGGATACACGAGGATAAGCTCGGCCCTCGATCGGTCAAGACATACTTTATTGGTTATCCAAAAGGAATGTTTAGTCATACTTCTATTCGCCTGCCGAACATCGAATTTTTGTTGCGGCTAGTGCGAAGTTCTTAGAGAAAGAGTTTCTCGAGAATAAGTCAAGTAATAGAACTTTCGATCTGTCGGAGATTCAAGAACCAACAACCGAAAACCGATGGAGGAAGATGTTCCTTCAACTTCTGCTACGCTTAATATTTCTCAGGAACCTAGGAGGTCGGGTAGAGTATTCATTCCTCCAGACAGATACATTGGTATGGTCGAGGAGAATGATAGAGATGACATTTTAGTCCTAGAGAGTAACGAACCCGCTACCTATAAAGGTGCCATGACCTGTTCCGACTCTAAGCTATGGCTTGAAGCCATGCAATCCGAGATGGACTCCATGTATGTGAATGACGTATGGGATCTGGTTGATTTGCCTGATAAGGTACGACCTCTTCAGTGCAAATGGCTTTATAAGATAAAGCATTCTGTAGAAGGACAACCAGACACCTATAAGGCACGACTAGTGGCAAAAGGTTTCACTCAAGTGCACGGATTGCATTATGATGAAGTTTTTGCACCTGTAGTTATGCTGCGTTCCATTCGGATAATCTTAGCGATTGCCGCTTTTCATGACTATGAAATTTGGCAGATGGATGTTAAAACCGCCTTCTTAAACGGTTATTTGGAGGAGGAATTGTACATGGTACAACCCGAATGTAACACCCGCAAATGTACCCTATTTTTATAGTAAAAATATTTTACGGATACTTTTTAGCGAAATTTAGTTTTAGTTTAGAATTAAATTTCCCGTGTCGAATTTAGAATTTCCGAGTTCGTATTTGGATTTTACGCGAGATTTCGAGTGAATCACGTCTTAAGACGTCATTGACTTTTCTTGACTTTTTTCCACTTACTCCTTCCTTACTCCCTCATAACCTAATTCTTCCTCACAACTCAAACTCTTTTTTCCTCACTAAGAAAACCCCAAAACCTAGCTTCCATTTTTGATCTGTCTTAGAATCGTCATAACTCTTTCATTTCTCGCTCAAATTCACGTAAGTTCGTCTTATTATTTCCCTCTCATCTTCCTCTATCCGTATTGGTAATAAAATTACCGTCTTTCTCACTTTTCAATTTATCCGTCTTTCTCAAAGGTGAATTATATTCATCTTTTGTCGTCTTTGTTTAGGTGGAGACCTTCAAGAACCCGATGATGATTTCTATCTAGTGGAGGAAGACAGAGAAATCGTTTGAAGACGCGTAAAGGTAACGGTGAAGGGTTACTCGATATCATTTACGTGTTTTACGTGTTTTGTATGTTAAAAATCGTATCTAGAAAATGATTAGTAAGCTTAGGAGTTGTATTGTTGTTGATGGATGTTGTTAGTTGAGAATTGATATGAGAATGGATGATTTATGATAATAGTTGATGATGGTTGAATATGGATCCTTTGTGAAAAATGTTGATTTCGTGCATATTGGACCCTAGCCGGCCGACCGGCAGCCGGTCAGCCTACCGGCTGGGGCAGTGGCTGTATATCATTGTTGTTACGTAAGATTTTATGCATGAAGTTGATCTCAGCCAGCCGACCGGCAGCCGGTCAGCAGACCGGCTGAGACACCTCTACCTTTCCCCTTTGTTTTTCTCATGTACCCTTGGTCCCAGCCGGGTAGCCGGCAGCCGGTCCACCTGACCGGCTGGGACACACTGATATTTCATGTTGGTTTTTCATATGACTAATGGTACCAGCCGAGTGGCCGGCAGCCGGTCCACCTGACCGGCTGGCACCTGCTGGACGGTGTTTGAATTTCTCTTTTACGTTTTCATTTATAATATTTCCGATGGTTCATTTATCGTATAAATTTACGTAATGACTTTAAATATTAATGTTTTTAATATATGATATTTCATTCGCTTGTATCGCATGTTTTGTGACGGTTTTTAGTATGTCCCACTTTGAGTCGGTTTTTACAAATGTTACGGTTTGAGCACTATTTTGTTATGTGCTTTGTACTCTCATTCCCTTGGCTACCTCCACGTTCGTAAGGCTGGAATGTCGGAACGGGGATGTATCCTACTGCTTAATTGCATGTGTTAGTGGACATACGACGACGTTGTTGGGAGGCGAACGCATTGCGTTGATCGACCCGACCGTCAAATGTTGTGTACTTGCGAGGTGGTGTTATTTGCATGTAGCGTACCACTTGTTATGAGGCTTGTGCTCTTTTCCGCCTCTTTCGTGATTTATCTACCGAATTTGTGGTACTCGGCGTCATTTGATTGACCGAGTCTTGGATGCGAAATGTTTATCGCATGTCGAACTGGAAAATGCGATTCCGGGATTCTGGCCAGATTTAGACTAGGACCGTATTATTATCGTCGTCCTACCGGAGGAAATTAGTCCACATATACGAAATG
>JAIUZE010017757.1:0-10147 GCA_022085475.1 Heliosperma pusillum | reverse complement strand
CATGCATACAGCGATTCTAAAACCCTAAGACCTTAAAATGAATGAAATAGTAACTGAACAAATAAAGAGTCATGCAGAGATTCTAAAACTCTAAAAACTTAGAAAGGAATGAAACTAGATGATAAAGAGAACGATAAATAGAAAATGAAAACAACAAGATGAACTTCAATCTTAAAACCCTAAAGACGAAACACAAAAATTACCTGATAAAGAAAATGAGAACAGGGTTATGATAAAGAGAACGAGCAGGATGATGATCAAGAGAACGAGGAGGATGATGATGATAATAAACAAAAAGATTTGTGTTGTAAACGAGGATGATTGTAAACGAGGATGATGATGATGATAATGTACGTGTGTTTAATTTACTCTATAGGATTGTAAATTATTTTTTATTAAGAGAAACTAAAGGGTTTCTTACCATAATGTTTGAGAAACTATTGACAACGGTTATCCTACAAACCACCGTTGTTATAGAGTAATGACAACGGTTAAAGCACGCCCGTTGTAGAAAGTAATAACACTAAGACAACGGTTTATTTATTATAAACCGTTGTTGAAAGTAATAACAACGGTGAATTTCTAAAACACCGTTTTTATAGATTAGGTATATTTTTTTTAATTTTTCAGATACGCGCGCGCGGTATTAAAATTTGAGGCACGAAATAAACTCATTAACTTTGCTCTAAATTAATTTATTTAACTTTGCTCTAAATTTAATTTAATTTATTTTACTTTGCTTTAAATTTTATATTATAGGCGTAAGTTACGTTTAATTATTAGCTCGGATCGGGTTTGGCCTGGGAATCAATTCCGATCGTCGGGTTAGATTCGGCGGGTTTGTAATTAATAACTTTATCGATCGGGTTATTATTATTAGTTTGGGTCGGGGAGCGAGGGTCCTTTCGGCTTCGTGTCTGTTTCGGGAATGTTTATAATTGGGCGGGTCGTCGATAATTTCCGGGTCAAGCGGATGTGGTATATATATATCGAGTCTAGTGATTCTCGAATCGGGTCATTTTCTTTTTAATTAAGGACCTGGTTATTATAATCATGCATCACTAGCTAACCTGAAACTGATCGGGTGGCCAGTTACGGATCGGGCAATCCACTATCTAGAGCTAGTAGCTACTGCGGGTCGATCGCTTTTGGGTCGGGGGCACGTGTCATTAACCTCGTACTACTTTGCAATAATATTGATGATAATATTGATGATATATAATAATTAATGATGACTTCCGGATCATTAACCTCGTACAAGCTAATTTGCAATAATAACAGATTCATCAATGCACATGCAAGTATTATATATACACGTCAATGTTTCCCAAATTAAATAATGATATGGGGTCGATCGACTTCGTTCAAGTACGCTAAAAGGGACGGATATATTGATGCATATATATATATATATATATATATATATATATATATATATATATGCTCAAATTAATTTAAAAAGGACGGTTTATTGCTTTTTTACCACCTATATATAATATATATATTATTGTGTACATACGTTTTATCAACAAATAAATGGTTAATAGGCCATATTCCGATCTGGTTAGATTTGTAGGGTATGTAACTTTACCGGGTTAATTAGTTTAATTGGGTCAGGGAGCGAGCGAGGGTCGTGTCCTTTCGGCTTTCGTGTCTGTTTATTCGTGTGTACTGTCTGTTCATTTAATTTAATTTAATTCGATCATTTAAATGTTAATATGCTAGCGGATGAGGTTATATATCGAGTCGGGCCGTTTTTGCATCACATACCTGAAACTGTCCGACCCAAAATTAATTAGCTAGTATCGGGTTATTTAATTTAATTCGATAGAAATCTTTATTTATTATCCGCGTGATTATTAAGTATCATTTTCGGGTCGGATCACTTTTAATTATTAAGTATCATTATTAGTATACGTGTGTTACTTCAAAATAACCCTAAA
The DNA here is from genome assembly GCA_022085475.1 of Heliosperma pusillum. Classification (NCBI taxonomy): domain Eukaryota; kingdom Viridiplantae; phylum Streptophyta; class Magnoliopsida; order Caryophyllales; family Caryophyllaceae; genus Heliosperma; species Heliosperma pusillum. The sequence goes on along the minus strand of JAIUZE010017757.1, from coordinate 8,204 downwards.
CCCTAAACCCTAAACCCTAAACCATAAACCCTAAACCCTAAACCCTAAACCCTAAACCCTAAACCCTAAACCCTAAACCCTTTTATATATAGTAGATTATCGCTATTGATCAAACATCAAAATATTGAACATCAACGGAATTAATCATATCAATTCAAACACTTTAAACAACATTCTTTCTCATTGATTTTATATTAAAGTACATTACATTCATCCGACATCAAATAAATAAAGATGTTAAATAATCCGGAACAATTTCGGTTAAGAGTAAAAAGCTTTTCTCACACTGCCACCAACAATCCGGAACAATATTGATGATATTGATGACTTCCGGATCATTAACCTCGTATTTTGCAATAACAGATTCAATGCCTGCAAGTACACGTCTTGCATGTGGAGATAAGGTAGGACGGGTACAGCTCAACATATCTCTTGCGGCATCCAACCTGCGAGTATCAGGCCGACGTGGGTAGCCAGAGGACGATGATGATGACGACGCTTGGTTGACAAGTCGGACTGCTTCAAGCCTCTTAATCCAATAATCCCTTTGATGTTCAATGGATCCTTTAATCAATGGGTGATGATCAGCGGGAACTACGGCAAGAGCCTCCTCCTCATCTGCAATCAATTTTGTAAGGGTCGTCTCATCGTTGGGAAGGTTAATTGCTGCCATTGATGATGTTAATTTTTGGAGTAATTAATTAGGGTTATGTAATATTTAAAGGAGGGGTTTTGAGGCTGTATTTATAGAGGGGTTATGCTGCCATTGATGATGTTCAATGGATGCTTTAATCAATGTTGGTTCTGCTGTTACAGTTGTTCTGCTGTTGTTTATTCACGGGTTTGGACTGCAATATCTTTTAATTAAAAATAATAATATTGAGAAATAACAACGGTTATTGGTTAAACAACCCGTTGTTATTACTTTCCACAACGGTTTTTCTGACCACAACCGTTGTGATATAGTAATGACATCGGTTGACCATAGCCGTTGTGATAAAGAAATAACAACGGTTATTTGTTAAAAACCGTTGTTATTACTTTCAATAACGGTGCATATTGCAGTAAGTGCATTGACTGCATAGGAAATGTAACTGCATATATACATTCACACATTTACTCAATCAATAACGTACTGCATGTGAATGTATAGTCGTTTTGGGATTTGTAAATGCATGTGAATCAATGCCTTCATGTGAACCAATGCATGCATGTGAATCAATAACTGCATATGACTCAATAACTCCAATCAATAAGTCTCTATAAATACAGCCTCAATACAAGGTTATCAACCACATACAAAATTTCCCAACTCCAATCAATAACATATTTGCTAAACCATACAAAATTTCCCAGCCTCAATACTAACATCAACCATACAAAATGTCTGAAATTTTTACTAAACCATATGCTTGCATCATGAAACAAATGCCTTCTCATATTGAGGGTGGCTACGTTGTGTGTAAAAGCTACAAGAAACTCCGTGATACGCTTATTCGAAATGGCTACTTAATCAAGAAGATGTGGCCAAATTATCATCGCGGGTACTTTACAGGGGAACTCGTTTTCGAGTTTGGGATGACGGATGCTCATCGTGCGTCCGCATTCAAACTGGCAAGAATGTTTGACAAGGCCGGGCATGGGCGAAAAGATTTTATTGAGAGCACGGACCACCAGCCTGGGCCATATCTATGGGTGGCTTCCGAACATGACCGTCACCGTTGGCCAAATGGGGCCGACCTCGTTGAAGTGACCCAGGTAGAGCAGTGGGAAGGGTTGGCTCTGGCCGAGGCTGACCCGATTGATGCATATGCTCTAGCGGTGGCAGCTATCCGGGAGATTTACCCGGACTCAATTTAGTTTGTTGTTGTTGTTGTTTGGTTGTTTTGGCGCCATTTGTGTGTGGCGCCGTTTGAACTTATTATTTAATAATATTAATGTTGATACGTTAATTTGTTTTTTGCCTTAAGTTTAGAAGTAATTAAACTAATTCAATTCAAAGCTATTCAATCGATAAAGCAAAATTAGAATTGAACTAATTCACAAATTCAATAATAAACGACATTCAGAAAATCCAAAATTCAATAATAAGAAGTAATTAAACATGGAGACTGTATAATGAATGACCAAAATCTAAATAATTTGGGAATCTTCAACAATGACCAAAGCTAACAAACACTAAAGACAATACACTGAATTCAATAATAAGAATTGAACAATCTAGCTAGAAAATCTTAATAAGAAATAGTTGATAAAAATAATACCTGATTAATAAGGGAGATGATAATAAAAATCTTAATAACAAATATTGACAACGGTTATTATAAACAAACCGTTGTGATAGAATAATGACTACGGTTAAAGTAGTCTACCCGTTGTAATTAATAAACACTATGACAACGGTTTGTGATTAATAACCGTTGTTATAAGCAATCACAACGGGTATATTTACAACAACCGTTGTTGTTGCTTACCTTTATTTTTTTTTAATTATAATTAGAGACAACAATATCATAAGCACTATACACTGCAATAATAATCAGCAGAAACCAACAAAGACAGCAATATCATAAGCACTATACACAGCAATATCAGCAGAAACCAAAACATGGAGACTGTATAATGAATGACCAAAAGCTAAATAATTTGGGAATCTTCAACAATGACCAAAGCTAACAAAAACTAAAGACAATACAGTGAATGCTATAAATTCAGAAAAGAATACTCACTGCAAATAAACCAAACCAAAATCATCAAATTACTTGTCTATTTTTGAAATGTCTCAAAATGTTGCTCGTCCATATCACTGTGTCCTAATGAATGCCCCAGGCCATTTGGACGATGGAAGATTTGTTGCCAAAAGCTTTACTCCTTTGAGGAATAAGCTTATTGAGCTGGGATACTCGGTCAGCAGAATTAATGCACAATGGGCGCCTTGGGGATTCAAAGGGATACTACTCATTCAGTTTGGAACATCACTTGCAGATGCAGAATCAGCATTTAAGCTTGGCAATATGTTTCAACTCAGAGGCCATGGTAAGAGCGACTGGGTTGCTCCGAATAGATCAACAGTCGAACCATACCTCTGGGTAGCCACAGACGAGGACGCCGAGCTTCTGAAGAATACTGTGGACTATTTCCACGTGCCGTATCCGACCATCTTGAATGGTCAGCAGTCGGCCAATTCAGAAATCGTTGATGCCTACAACCAGGTTGTGGCTGTTTTCCAAGCAATGTACACCTAAAAATTCCAAGCAACGTCCTGTGTTATATGTTGAGTGTCAAGTGTGTGTGTGTCTGTATCAGCCTATCATAATAGCAGTGTAATGGGATGGGAGGGCCTGTGGTCTTGTATGATGGCCGGGAGGGCCTATGTGTCTATATCAGCCTATCATAATAGCAGTGTAATGGGGTTTTAGGGCCTGTGGTCTTGAATTGTATCAGCCTATCATAATAGATGTTGAGTGTCAAGTGTGTGTGTCTGTATCCGCTATGGTTGTAAGATTTCCGCTATGGTTCCTAAATGCAAATCTGTTCGAGCTAATAAAGTATCAGTGCTTTACGTTTGTTATTACTATGCCGTTCCTAAGTTATTTAAAAAAAATCAGAAAGATAGTTATTTAAAAAAATAACAGAAACTAAAAAAAAAACAAATATATAAGCTAATACCTCACATTATTAACCACCTCAGGATCGGGGACGTTGCCCGACATAGTTTCTTCGTTAACCCAAATACCTTCACCATGATCATCACGCATATAGATGCTTTCAATGTTATCATGATCAGTGTCAACATTGTCGAAATAAGATACAGTGGAAGAGTGATCCATTCCCTCAAACACGACATCCTGATCATTATTCCCACCATTATCGGGTGCACCCCGTCTACTCCTTATAGATATTACAACAGACCACTTCTTATCCATAGGATCGGTGATATAGAACACTTGTTTAGCTTGGGATGCCATTATGAAAGGATCATCCTTATTATTGCCAACCTTATCCAAATTGACCAACGTAAATCCCATTTTATCCTTTCGAACACAATTGTTGTTGTTATCAACCCAGTTACATCGCAACAGAGGTATTGTGAAATCAATGTAATCTAATACCAATATTTCTTGAATAACACCATAATAAAGGCATTTTCCCCAAATAGGGTTTTTATCTTTTGAAGTAGCCAAGTGCATTGCCTCAAATTCAGAACTCACACCACTATTTTGCATTGTGCTCAACTCATCTTGCTCGCGGGTGTAAAAAGTATAACCATTAATAGCAAAACCGCTGAAAAAAGTAGCCCTGGCATTTGGACCTAACCCAAGACGTAGTAACCTAAGAGAGATGTCATCACCATACAAATTCTTATACTCCAAGACAATATTTCTAAACCACTCTCCGAACGTCTTCTTATGCTCGTTTGCAATCCACATCTCGCTCTTGTTTGGGTGATCGTATTTGAGCTCATCTTTGTGTTGTTGAATATAAGGTTGCACCTCATCTTCGTTGTTTAGCACATACGTATGTGCTAAATGTAACATGTCACGTGCCACAATTTTTTCAACCCGGCCCCTAATACCTTTCCCGGTCATCCAGTCACTATGACGATTCTTTGGAACGCCAATTAACTCCTCAGGGGAGAGATGAGCGTAACAATATGCAAGAGCTTCGTCTAATATAGCACGTTCAGCAATACAACCTTCTGGACGATGCCGATTAGATGTATAGTTCTTGTACACTTTCATCAATCTTTCGAAAGGATACTGGTATCTCAAGTACACGGGCCCAAGGTACAAAATCTCCCTAACCAAGTGAGTGTTCAGGTGAATCATGATAGTGAAGAAAGAGGATGGAAAATACATTTCAAAATGACAAAGAGAGGTGACAACGAGGTCCTGCAATGAATCCGCATCATCGGGATCGATGACTTTATCGCATATGGACTGGAAGAAGAGACAGAATCTGGTAATATCATATCGTACCTTTTCAGGTAAAATGGAACGAATAGCCACGGATAGTAATTGTTGCATCAAAGTGTGGCAATCATGTGACTTTAACCCGGTGAGTTTTAGGTCTTGCATCGACACAAGGCTTTTGATGTTGGACGAATAACCATGTGGCACTTTAATTCCATTCAAGCATGCACAAAACTCTTTTTTCTCATTCCGTGAAAGGGTATAAGCTGCTGGCGGTAAAAATGTACCATTACCTCTCTTTTGTGGTGCCAACTCTAGCCTAATACCCATCATTTGCATATCTTCCTTAGCTGCGGCGTTATCCTTTGTTTTACCGGGAATATTCAGGAGGGTATTGATAATATTATCACATACATTTTTCTCAATGTGCATGAAATCGAGGCAATGTCTGACCTCCAGGTCAGGCCAATATGGAAGTTTATCAAAAACTATGGATCTTTTTTTATACCCACGAGTAGACAATTTAGAGCCGTTCTTTGTTATAGTGTCATTTCACCCCACATTTTCACCCCTTTTCATCTCGTTTTGCTTGCCTTTAACGCTCCCTAGGAGCGTTTCTACGTGTTTTACCTTCTTCTAGCATATTTCTTGCTTTTATCGTGTTTTTGTAGGTAAACCGTCAATTGAGGCGATTTCTACCTACTTTTGATCAACAAAGAAGAAGGTGAATCATTCGGAGGACCCACGACATACCTTGGGGCGCCCACATACCCTTGGGGGCCCTACTCGAAGCGCCAAAGCCCTCCCGAGTCAAGGCAAGCGAAACCGAGAAGGAAACAACAAAGTCAAGCGAAGGAAGAAGAGGAATGAGCATCTCACGGGCGTGAAATGCATCTCACGGTCGTGAGATGCTTTACCAAAAAGAAATATTTTCGTGGATTTGATCTCACGACCGTGAAACTCATTTCACGGTCGTGAAACCTCAGTCACGGCCGTGAAACATGCTTCACGGTCGTGACTTGTTCGTAAAAGTTAACCTTGCTCTGCCAATTCCCTCACGACCGTGACTTGCAATCTCACGGTCGTGAGAGGTGTTTCACGACCGTGAAACCCATTTCACGGTCGTGACTTGGCCAGTCCATGAAGCTTCTCGAGGCCCATCTTTCCTTCATTTTGTAAACCTATATATAGACCCTCTTATGTAATTAAAGGGCACGAAACCCTAGACTCAAAATTAGTTAGATTAGATTAGATTAGTCCTCCTAATTAGTTTAATCTTTTCTCAATTACTCTTTAATTAGTTTTAGATCTAGTCATGTAATTGGATTTCTTGGTTTTGTACTTGAAGATTGGTGACAAAGCCTTCTCCTTTATTCAAGATTTCCTCTTTTATTGTTCATCTTTTGCCTTAATTAGTTGGTATATCTTCTTAATCCCTTTTCATATACTTGCTAATCTTGTCATTTCATTACATGTTTTGTTTCCTTCTTATCGTTATGTCTTGTCTTAGTTTTATATCTTATTCCTCCATAATCCTAATGTTAAGTAGTGAGTAGTGGCCAGTGGGGGATAATGGGTTTTGATGAGGGTTAATCCTTGTTTGTTGGGTTGATTTGTTGATTAATTGTCTTTCTTCCAACTTATGCACACCACATGTTTGATGAAATGCTTGCTTGACAAACTTGCATGATTCATGTTTATTATACATTTTCGTAAGATCGATAGGCTCGGAATATGTTAGGATTTGCATATAGTTGGTATATCGACCTTGTGTACTGATGAGCGGTTTGTCGCGTACCGCCCAAGCAAAAACAATTTATAAAACCCAACTAATGCGATAGCGGAAGTCGGGGTCGAACCACAAGGATGGAGGGGTCAACTACAAGTTTGATCGAATCTTATTCTAGCCTAACAAGAGATTGATTGGAAGATTAACTAAGAGCTAGGAAATGCAAGTAATAGCTAAATGATAAGGTAAAGACAATTAAGGGAAAAACTAAGGTAAAGGGTTCACCTTAGGGGGATTAATGAGCTAGTCTAGCAATTAGCAAATGGGTAACAAAATCGGGTAGAATTAATTGCTAATGTCTCAACAATTAATAATCATCAACAAAGCCATCACATTTGTCTCAAATCACTCATATAAACGCTAGTCTAATAATCTCTACCACCGTCGCTTAAGAGATAATCAAACGATGCTTGATAAAATGGGCAACTTTCGTTTACACATTTCATCAAACACTTAGTGTGCATATGGGTAATACCCAAATTATTACCACAAATCTACTAATTACCCAACTAAATATCGCACATAATCCTCCCTTAGGCTCCCCCTAAACCCTAGAAGGGAACTACTCACACATGCTAAGGGAAATCAAACAACTAAAGGCAAGGAATAGTGAAATGAACATTATGCTATGGAGATGAATAATTATAGCAATCAAATGATAAACAATAAACTAGAAACGAAAATAAATTGCATAAATAACAAAAAGATGAGAAATTTATACCAACAAACTTGTATTAATGAGTAGGGAGAATGCCTTCACCCCAAAATCCTCAATACAAACCCAAAACTGAAATAATTCTACTAGGAAAGACTAGATCTACCAACTTGAAATGAGAAATTAAGTTTAATTAGGGAACGATTAGGAGAGTAATTAGTGCTTAATAGAGGTTACAAATTATCTAGGGTTTTGTGCTAAGAGATAAAAAAAAGCTGCTTACAAAATATTAGGGGAAGGGTATATATAGGTATCTCGAAATTAGGAAAGAAAATAGAAGAGAAGGCGAATTTTGCGGTGCTGTGTTCCTGGCCGGTCGACCGGCCGCCGGTCGTCTGGCCGGCCGGGAGCACATCAGTAACTTCATTTTCATTGTCTTCAAAAATTCTTCTAAGTATGGAAATGTGTTCCCAGCCGGGTGACCGGCCGCCGGCCTCTCACCGGCCTGGAGCACAAATGACTTCCCAATCAAGCACTTACTGATGTAGTGCAGGCCGGGTGGGCGACCGGCCGCCGGGTGACTGGCCGGCGCTACCTGGGCCTTTTCTTCTCTTCCTCTTCTTCTTTCATTTGAGAGTGTGTAGGCTATGCCGGGTGGCCGGCCGCCGGTCAGAGGACCGGCCTGCGCCACCTGAAGGCTCCTTTCCTCATTCTTCTTCTCGTCTTCGAATCCCGACTCATGCAAGACCTTTATGCTCCGATTTCTTCATTTCCGCCTTAATTCCTACAAATTTAGATCGACATTCATTGTACGGGAAATCGGGAAGCAAAATGCAATCAAGGGCAC
>JAIUZE010017754.1:0-17505 GCA_022085475.1 Heliosperma pusillum | reverse complement strand
TGTATGATTTTAGTTAGTAACTTATCTTTAAGTTTGTTTCTTTTGATTTTGGTTCATCTTTATTTTTGGTTCATCTTTTTATGATTTATGGATTTTTGTTAGTAATATGATAAGTAATGGTTATTATTGTGTTTTATGAATTTTTATGATTTTCCATAAAGGTATGATTCTTATGTTGTTTAGGAAATTTTAACAAGTTTAGTGTTCTTGAGGAATTTTGATGATTTTTAATAAGTTATGATTTTTATGTTGTCTTATTGTTCTTGATGATTTTTTATGTTGTTAGGAATTTTTATGTTGTTTTAGTGTTCTTGATGAATTTGGATGATTATTCATAATAATGATTTTTGTATGATGGTTGTTAAAAGGGGTGTTTGATAATTTAAAACATGTTAGAATAAATTTGTTGTTGTTTGTTGGGTGAACCGTGGGGAGGGCAAGAACCGGACCAACCAGACCGGTCCAGGCCGGTTCAGACCCGGTCTGGGTTGGTCCATGGTGGGTCCGGGTTTTGGTCTTTGGGTTGTGTCGATGTTTGATTTATTGGTTGTTGTTTTGACGGGTTTTAAATATGTTAAAGCATGCGGGAAATATTGGAAAACGGTTTTTAGAAATTTTAGGCAAAACAGCCCATTGAGCCCAAATCAGGCCGTGAGGCCCAAATCAGGCCCCTGTGGGTCCGGTCCAACTCAGCCCGTGGGTCCCACTTTGGGACTTGTGACGGTTTTTGAGTTATCGTCATTTTTATCGTGTTTTGTAATATTTAGCAAATGGGAAATGTTAATAAGTAAAATATTTAAATTTAAAAAGGTTTTTCATAAAAATTATTTCTCACATGTTAGAAATTATAAGACAAGATCGTAGTTTAATTGGATATCATTTAAGTCAAGCGGGGTTTTACGTAATGTTTAATAATTCACATGTTAGAAGTTTTATTAAAATAACATGTAATGAATATGTTGATTTTATGTCTATGTGATAAAGACTCTGTTTCTAGCCGGTTTGATCCAACGGGTTTGGTCAAACTAAGATCTAGTCAGCCCCGATTTGACTGATGACCCGTCGCGGGACTCGGGTCGGGGATTTGTCTTCAAGTAAAGTTGTATTTAATTATTGAATTAGCCTTAGTAGATATGAGGCGATATGTTATGTGTTTATTACTTATATGCAATTAGTCACATGATAGGATGTTTTCCTGTGACTGTTTTATTATATGGTTGGTGTCGTGTTGACTAAGTACCCATAGAGAATTATGAGTATATGGCGTCTTGACCATACTAATTCTAAATGAGTAGCTTGGACCATGACATTGATAGGCACGTACTATCTTTAACGAGCATATGGAGTTCACAGCTTGATAGCTTTTGTGTCCCGGCTTGGTGGGTTTATATCCAAGTCAGGGCATAACTGCCTTATCCATTTTGGGACTGGAGCCTAGACATGGGGAAAAGGGCGGGTCAGCCCGGCCCGGCCCGGCCCGACCCGGCCATCGGGCTACTATGACCCGGCCCGGCCCGGTCCGTTTCCAGGCCCGTTCCAGCCCGCCCCTCCCCCCTGGCCGGGCCCGGGTCCATGATTATTAGCCCGAGCCGCTCCCCAGCCCGCCCTCCTGGCCGGCCCGGCCCGGCCCGTCCTTGGCCCGCCCCCATTTTTCTTATTTTTTTAATTTTTTTTTGTTTTTTCCCTTCTGGCCCGGCCCGGCCCGGCCCGGCCCTGAATAAACCCGCCCACCCCAACCCCACGGGCCAGGCCCGGGCCAACACTCATAGAGCCCGGCCCGGCCCGGCTCAGCCCGCCCTCCCCAACGGGCCTGGCCCGGGTCAGACCAGGTGAACCCGGCCCGCCACCGGGTCAGCCCGGCCCGGCCCGAACCCGGCCCGGTACCATGACTACTGGAGCCAGCTTAAGTACTAGCCATCTCTGCTTAGGGGGTCGCCTAGTAGAGTTTCTCATAGACGGTTATGTCATGGGACGGGGAACGGAATAGCTGTTGTCGCTAGGTCTGATCAGTCTAGGACTAGGATGTTTTCCTACCTTGTGGTATAGCCTCGAGTTACAGAAGTCGACTATTGACTGGGCTAAGAACTTATGCCTGTTTGTAGAAGTATTTGTCTTTCATGTTTGTATGATTCTATGAGTTTAGAAGGTGAGATGCAAGCCGGCTAAGGATTGATAGAGTTTGGATTACCGATTGTTAACTGATTCACATGATTACGTGTTGATTAGGGTTTGAGTGTATCAGGGCCATGTTACGTGGTAACCGCTGAGCCAGCATACCAGCTTCCCTACCTCGAGTTATATTTTATTATCGGATTCACATGATAGCTTTCATATGATAGGTTATATTGTTAGTTATTTGTTTCATAACATGAAAAGCATATCTTATATGGTTAAGTTTTGTATTTTCCATATACATTGCTTTTACGTTATTCATGTTTAATTAAACTCGACATTTCGTGGCTGGGAGAACTCGGAGTTACTCCCCACTGACTGTGGCTTCCGTGTTTATATTTAATGCGGTCGAACAGGTGGTGTTGCATATTTGGGTACATGGACGAGCTAGCGAGCGAAGTATTTACCTTGGACCTATATTCGGTTCATAGTTTGTATATTATTATACACTAGTTTATTTCCGTATTTATACGGGAGATATGTCTCCCGTCTTGTAGATTTATTTTGTATAATAGTATTTCCGTTTTGTAATGACCTTTTTTATGTTATGACACCTTCGTTATGTATTATCATATTTCGTTTATGTATTTAAATAATTTTTTTTTTCTTTCCGCAAATTTGAGGGTGTCACAATAATAAACCTAGACAACCTTATGTTAAGAAGAAAAGAATTGTTAGACAGGTATGGGTTAGAAAGGATTAAATATATAGAGTCACTAACCAAAAAGGACCCAACTTAGCTTGGGTACCTAAAAGTTGTATTTGATTCTCTTGCAGATAATAGTGAAAGAAAATAATCTATGCTATCTCGATAGCGGGTGTTCGAGACACATGACCGAAAACAAGAATCTTTTTCTTTCACTAGAACCCTTCAACGGTGGCAAGGTCACCTTTGGAGACAACAAGAAGGGTAAGATAATCGGCATAGGTAAGATTGGTATATCTTCTTCACATGCTATTAATAATGTATATCTGGTAGATGGTCAAGCATAACTTGCTAAGTATCTCTCAATTACTTCCTCCGTTCCATTTGATTGTATACATTTCCTTTTTGGGCACTATTCATAAATTTGTAGAATCTTTAATACAACTTTTAATATATAACTTAAAAGATAGTCATGTTTGATCTTGTTTAAATTGTATGACCGAGTACATTATTAATATTAAATTTTTATAATTTTTAATAATATGTAACTAAAGATATAAACAAAAGAAAATAAGTATTGGCATACGTGATAAAGTAAACGTATACAATCAAATGGAACGGAGGAAGTATGTGACAAAGGCAACAAAGTCGTTTTTCATTCAAATGTTTGTCGTATCATAGTTGAAGGTACTAGTAATGTTGCAACGAAAACACTCAAACAAGTATTGATTTATGTAAGGTTTTTATGGCTTGGACACACACACAAATGGTTCGAAAACAAGACTGAAAGTTAAGCAAATGAAACTACGATAGGCTCTTCCAAAGCACAAAGCCAATGGATAGAGGGTCTCTTAATCAAAGCACAAAGCCAATGATCAAGATAAGTGAGTCCTCAAAGCACAAATCAAATGAGAACACCACAACTTCTAGCACTAAGCCAAGAGGTTTACTCAAGCACAAAGCCAAGAGCATAAAAAGAAAAACATAGTTTTCAATTCTTTCATTCATTCAAATCTGATTTCAACTTCTTACAAGCAAGCCTTATATAGGCCAAGAGACACACATCTAAGGGTCTCAAATGCATCATCTAATGTACAATAAGTCGTGGCCTTGGCCTTACACAAATCAGAATACTAACTAGGATACAAAAGCATAAAGTAATAAAGCATAAAGCATAAAACAGAAAACAGGCTGCTCCTCTTTGTCTTGTTGTGCAAGGTCAATTAAGATATGTAAGACATTTGAGCTTGGGCTTGGCAGCTACCATCTTCAAGTACAAAGGGTTAGGATGTCTGTCAAGTCGTACCCTTGTCTTGCCTAGCCAAATATAGCACCCAAAACAGCCTTGGTACAAGACAATGCTAAAATGTCCCCATCTGGACCCATTTATTTGCACTTAGCTAAACCTGCTCTTTTATTGTGAATTAGCAAAAACTCTCCTGGACTTTTATCTTCCAAAGACCTTAAACTAAGGGTTTTAGGCCTTGGAATCACTTAATTCAGGTTAGGAGTCGCCTTTAGACATTGTTCTTTGATGTTCCACCTGAACCGGGCCAGATAGAACTTGGACTCATCTGATTGTATTGTGTAACACTCATAACTCTCTTCTCAGGATGAATTTGAATCTCCATGATATCTCATTTGAAAGCTATGGATGTTAGCTTTATTCTCAAACAAGAATCACCCCTAAACACTTAGTAGATCTTTAGTTATTCAACTTGGAGTGCTGACTGGTCTTCTTCAGATGCCCAGCAAACATACCCTAGCCAGAACCGTTTTTCACATGCCTTAACTTTCTCTTTAGGATGATGTAGGAGTACCCCAAGGTTCCATTTTAAAGCTAAATTAGTTAGCTTCTTCCTCCATTTGGAATCACTCAAAGGTCGTCCTCCAATATTCAGCTATGGACCTTTTGGTAAGAGGGGGTCAGGCGGAACAATGCATTAGACTCTTCTGTACATGCTGTTTTATAGCAACCATAGGGCAAGCTACACACCTAATATGGTGGTGGTTCCAACTTCATTTTGTAGCTAAGACGCTAAGCTTTCCAACCATATAAAGATCATCAAAATTGAATGAGAATAGCTTAAATTATGTTGTCAAGAACATGACCTTTATCTTGTTCCTGCTGCGATCACATTCCTTTTAAGTAGGATTTGGTGACTTTGAAGCACCCATAAGCTTGGAGTCTTGTAAGGCTAATCATGACCATGAAATTTCGGCTTTCCCTTGATTACTCCTGTTGCAAACTCCCTTTCTTCAAAAGAATTTCCCTCAAATTCTTGTGGATCAAAATGGAGAGACTTGCTGCCAAGGAGCTTGTTCTTCTAACCATCAAAGATCAAGTACAACTCTAAGTAATAGACTCTCATGGCCTCCTCCTGGATCATATACTAGAATGGTAAATGGCAAAAGATATGTTGTACCATTCCCAAATTTAGATTGCATACTCAACCAAGTAGTGCTTGTTCCTCCTGGATCAAATGCGAGGTGTATGACATCCTCCCTAGACTTCATATGTACCCTTATTCTTCTTGTAGTATCATGAGCTTGTCTATCATTTGGGGGTTGTGTTCCACCTGGATGAAATGTACTCATAGCAAGCTTTGGACTCAACCTTCTATCAAGTATCCCAATACTTGAGGTACCCAAATCAAAATGTTCATATTTGCACCCCAAGCTTGATTTGTTCTCATTGACTACTCCCTTAACATCCTTAGGTGACCAACACTCTTTAAGTGAAGCATAAGCAAGAAGCAAATCAGTCCCTAGGGTACCTCCTCTCACATTCAGCTCCTCTTCAGTAGATATCAAGTTATACAAAGGGTCACTCACATCAAAACAAGTATCATTCACATAGCACACATCCAAACGAGTGCTTATACAACAAGTAGAACACGAGAAAGCTTCAAGTGGGCAGCTATTGTTTTTGTGCATTGGACTCATCATATACAACACTAAATGAACTAAAACTTGAGCAACATCAAGTAGTGAACCTCCCCTTGGTGTTCCACATAATCCCAACAAGTTCTCACAACCATTTTGAGCATTACTCATCTTAAAACACAAGAAGATCATAGCTGGACAGTAGGGTTTAGATTGATCAATTTCACTCCTTAACATGTATGAGGTTGCACCCAAATGAGCAAGAATAACTTGTAACTTCATCAACATGTAATAATGAAAGTGTGGGGATGCAAGAGTACAAGATATACCTCTCAAGATGAAATTTAAGATGCAAGAATCATGCCTTGTGTAGGAGATCAGATTTGGCACACTTGAGCATGGAACAACCCAAGACACTTCTTTTGCTTCACCCTTGATCGACTCCCAACAACTACCACCATTGAACATGACCATGGACTGTCCAAACTTCATGGTTTGAAGCTCAAGTAGTCCTTGGTCGACAATCACCTCTATAGGACCCAAATCAGTAGCTTGCTCATTGATGGCTCCACAAGAAAGGACAAGGCTATTCTCTTCTTCATTAGTAGGCTCATAGGTTGAGTTCAAGGAGGTTTTATTTTCAAAACATGGGTTCTCAATGATAGCACTACATGACCGTTTCACTTCAGCACATGTACTCATGACCTTTGGTTTAAGCTTAGACTTAGGACAAGCAACATCCAAGCATGACACAACAACCATTTGGCCTAAACTCTTATCTTTCCCAACTGTTTTGATGGCTTCTAAACTATCCCCTTTAGTTAAGACCTCATGATTTGTAGGCCTTACTAAGATCTTCTCAACATATAAGGCTAACTCAAGCAAATCATCATATGGATACAACACTTCTAAATCAATTCTCTTTGCAATTTCAGATTTCAAGCCATGGTAAAATCTAATTCCCTTTTGCACAACCTCAACATTCATATCACAAACAAAGTGTAGTTCCTCAAACAACTTAGCATATTCAAGGACACACAATGAACTTTGTTTAAGGGCTTTTAGTTCAGTCCACAAATCCTCCATGGTAGAACAAGGTAGATACTCTTGTTTCATGTTCCTTTTAAGTTTAAACCAAGAACTAATCATACCCTTCCCTTCCATTCTCCTTGAAAGTTTAAGAGTATTATACCATAACAAAGCAAAATCCTTTAAACAAGACACAACAAGTTCAAGCTTCCTTTTTTCAGAATAACACTTGTGCTCAAAGTAGCATTCAACATCATACAACCAAGACACAAATGCTCTACTGTTTTCACCATTAAAGGAAGGAAGTAATGGTGTTTTACCTTTGCTCCCAAGGGTAGGAGAGGGCTTAGAACACTCATGTGGCAGGTGGTACTTCCCTTGGTACAAATCAGGTGGTTTAGGCTCCCTTGGAACACCATAGTTGCTGGTTGTCTTCTTTGGAAGCACATCACCTTCATACCCTTTTGTAAGAGCTTGCAACTTCCCCCTAGCTTCCTCTAAGGACTTGGAGATGGAACCAAGGTCACAAGGCTTCATTCTTTGACATGGAACATAAGGCATAACAAACATTGCTACTGATTTACTAACACAAATTAGATTGCACTCCTCTCTTGAAAACGGGTTGTTTTTGTTGGAGCCAGTGTCCTCCACAGTTAGTGCAATAACATAAATAAATCTCTGTAGGTTCACAGGGTATACTTTGTATTGTAATCAGTTGATTAACGTTTATCGATAACGGTTGGCTTGCTAGATAAGTTTGACGTTATCGTCATACAGATGGCGGTGATCAACTGGTCCCTAAAAGTCACACCTAAAGGATGTGATTGAGAGATGTGATTATTTGAGAAAATAATCATATTGATGCCTTATTAAATGACTAAAAGGTTAGTCGGTGTTTTTGACTAAAAGGTTAGTCAATGTGATGATGATATAATTATTTAATAATGATTAAATAAATTTAGCTGAGACGAATTAACTGTAATTCGTAAATTGAATATAAAATGTTATATTTAATTGTTGTATATAATGTAAGCTAATTAAACATAAACCGTTATGATTAATTGCAAAATTATAAATATACGGATATTTATAATTAATGATATATTATAATGTCGGTCTTTGACTAATGACGATTATAATGTATTACATTATACTAGAAGCTAAAATGACCGGAAAAAGTGTCCAGATACACTCAGGGTTTTTCCGGTCAATGGGTAGTTATTTGAGGAGACTAAATCTCCTCAACATGAACCTACTTGTGCCGTGAGAACAAGAAAAGAAAAAAAAAATTCTAACCTAATTTTCTACTCTCTCAACTTGTGCCTCCATCACACAAAACACAAAATAATAAAAGGTTAACTGTAACTTTTAATTCTTTTTCTAGCAATTACAAGGGCATATCTCAATCAGTCTTGGGTGTTACGATTAGGAGGATATCTGTGTTGATATCTGTTCTTAGGCCGAATTTTGCTAGGACCAAAGGTTCAATTCGTTTTCTCTTTATTTTATATCGTTTTCATATTTATGACTTGCATTCATATTATATAATTTTGTTATAATCCTAAATTTTAAGGGGATGTAAACCGTTATTTCCCACAAGTGGTATCAGAGCATTTGGCTACAAAATTATATTATATGTTTTTTCCATTTTTATGAAATATAAATTTGAGAAAAGAAAAAAAAAATTTGTTTTACCGAAAAAAAAAAAAACTCACGGCTGTTTTTTTAGTTGAAGCCGTGTGATTTTTTTTTAGGGTTTTGTTTTTTCCATTGTTGGTTTATTGATATTGTTATTTTAATAGGTTAAAATTCAATATAATAAATTTGAGATTGTTTTAATTTGATAAGGATTGAATTAAAATAAGATGGAATTGTTTTGATTTTGATGTTGCTATTTTTTCGGATTCATTGTTTTAATTGATGATTTTTGAACAATGATTCAATTTTAATGATGTTCAAAGCGATTGTGATTAAATGAATATAACGATAATCGATTTAATCATGATTTAGATGTTCATTTTAAAAGGTTAAATTGAATAATCTAGTTTGAATCAATATTTAATAACGGTTAGATATTGAATTTTGTACCGATTTAGCATTATATGCAACACCGAAAAATTTTCAGTACTGCTGCCCGTGTTACTGTGCTGCTACTGTTCATATAAAAAAAAAAAAAAAAAATTCTGTTTTTTTTCGTAGCAGCAGTTTTTTTTTTGATGTTTTATTTAATTTGTTTTTCCGGTTGTTTATGTTTAAACCGTGGAATATTAAAAAAAAAAAAAATTCTGTGTGGTACTGTTCACGTGAACAGTATCCCGTAGAGAAAAAAAAAAAAAAAAAAAAAATTTGGTTTTTTTTTTTTTTGACATTATAAAGATAATGTTTGTTTGTTTTTTATTGTGAAAAGGTTCACAATAATGATACCCAATTATTTTAAAAAGGTTTAAAATAAAAATGGATTATGGAAGATTAAAATTGTTGTGGGCAATTAAGGAATTGTCACATAATTTTGATCGGTTTGAATGGTGGTTTGGATAATTAATCAACATAATTAATGAATTATGTTTTGTAGTATTAATTTATATAGTTGATGCATTTTTTTTTTTGAATGAATGAATGAATGGTTTATTTTACGTATTTTTGCAATTGGTTGAAAAATGTAATACCTAGTGTGGCTTTAGTTAATCATGTTTTCGTAATGATGAAAACATGGTTTGGTTGTAATTTTGAGATCTCGAATCTCCTTTTATTTTTCTTTTAATTATGTTTTGGAATTAGAATGTAAATAGGTTTATTTTGTAATTTTTAAATGTAATTTTAAGAAGACTAGAGACGGAGATCGGATGCTCACTCCCGCTACATGGACCAAGATGAGACAAAGTCAAGCTTCTCGGGTCCATAAGGATGGATTCCAAACTTGTATTTACTGTTCATTTTGGTAGATAGGCCACACTAGGACCGTTGTAATAGTTTACGTATTTTTCCGTACTTTTGTTTTTCATTCACATGTTAAATAACTGCATCATATTCCGCCTAAACCAAACCACCTAAAATGCATGAAAAATGTTTCATATAGTTTGAATTTTCATCTTAGACATACAGATGTCACTCGTTCATAGGGCCATCACCTTAGTCTAAATCATTCACGAAATGCTAGAATTTGTTCACTTAAAATGAATTAAATTTAAGATGATGGGATCTTCCTCTAAAATGAAAATTGAGATTAGTCTTTATAGGAAAAACTTCTATGAACCCCTTCTTCGTCGGAAGTCATAATATGACCCCTTCTACGTTGGGTAAGTAGTGAGTGTTGACCTATTTTATCTCAACATTATAGTACGAGTAATATCTCGGGATTATAATGGACTATAAGATAGAATTTACAGAAATTTATCGACCGAGAATTCTAAAGGTAGAATTAGCCAAAAGGTTGGCTTATCAATTTACAGAAATTGAGTCTTGGGATCATTTATATAATTCTTGAGGGAGGTCAATTGTATAAATGCTTGAGTCATCGCATTAAACAGTTTTTGCATTAAGACTTAATTTTAAAACGATGAAACTTATCATAATTTTTCTTCTTTTCACAGTTTCTTGAATACGTTATATACAGATATAACTGCTTAAAATAACAAATGGCTGGACGTACAGACGACCCAATGCCAAGTGCTACACTCGCTCGCGAGTCCTGGCTAAAGATCTTTATGGACAACATGAATCAGTCCACGCGACTGAAGAATGATGGGTCCAACTTTGCGGACTGGGAGGCGGCATTACGGAATGCTGCCATTGCTGACGGTAAGCTCAAGTACTTGACTGAGCCACTACCGACTAACCCAGGCCCCAATGCAGGAGTCAATGAATCATTTGCTTATAGTGATTTCGTAATGGAGGCGGGTGCGATAAAGAACGTACTCATCTTTTCAATGGAATCCAATTTGCAGAGGCGATTCATAGCCCAGGGTGCAAACAAGATTTTCACCACTCTCTCTAACGAGTTCTCGAAAGCTCCGAGGATCGTTAGCTATGAGTATACCTGTCGCTTCTTTGAAGCGAAACTCCAGAAGGGCCAAGCGGTTAGCCCACACATTCTTGCTATGATCGAGAATGTCGAGAAGCTGGAGGCTCTTGGTTGTAAAATCGATGAGAAGATCATTATTGATCGTGTGCTCCATTCACTTCATGATGGTTTTGCCCTTTTCAGGGCAAATTACTATATGAATGATATGAAGAAAAGTCTTCATCAGCTCCACTCACTTCTCGTACAGACCGAGAGTGATCTGAAATTGAGTGGGAGCGTGAAACAGGACGTTCTCATGATTAACAACAAGGGTAGGGGTAAGGGCAAGGCTCAAGCTGACCTAGCTGTAGGGAAGCAAAAGTTCAAAAAGCCAGGAAAGGTCAAGAGTGGGCCTGGTGAGACTAGCGGTAGCTCACAAGGCAAGACAAAGAGCAAAGATAACGTGGAGTGCCACCATTGCCACAAGTCTGGGCATTGGAGGCGGAACTGCCCCGTGTATGCTGAAGACGTAAAATCAGGCCGCGTCATTCCTGTTGGTACGTCATCTTTTATTCATATGATTGAGATTAACCATGCAAGTTTCGGAACTTGGGTACTAGATACTGGTTGTGGTTCTCATCTGTGTAATCATTTGCAGGGCCTAAGAAGCATCACAACTCTCGCAAAGGGTGATGTGGACCTGCGGGTGGGGAATGGAGCTAGAGTTGCTGCCGTTTCAGTGGGAACATATGTAATCCAACTCCCTAGTGGTTTTGAGTTATTTCTGAATAACTGTTACTATGTACCCAGTTTATCTAAGAACATTATTTCAGTTTCCGTACTTGATAAGGACGGATTTTCGTTTGTAATAAAGAATAATAGCTGTATTTTCTCTTTGAACGATATGATTTATGGTAAAGCTGTTTCCATAAATGGAATATATGTTTTAGATCAAACCACAGAGATAATGCATGTGAGTAATAAGAAAGCAAAGGTTGGTGACAAAGATCAAACCTATCTATGGCATTGCCGTATGGGACACATAAATGAAAAACGCGTGAAAAAGCTCATTGATAATGGGACTATCTCCCCATTTGACTATGAATCTTTTGGCACGTGTGAATCATGTCTCATAGGCAAAATGACTCGAATTTCCTTCAAAGGTGTTGGAAATGCGCGCTGCGTTGACCTATTAGGACTCATACATACTGATGTGTGTGGACCTATGTCAATCAACGCTAGAGATGGCTATAGGTATTTTATCACTTTCACGGACGATTTGAGTAGATATGGTTATGTCTACTTAATGAAGCATAAAAGTGAGTCCTTTGACAAGTTCAAGGAATTCCAGAATAAGGTTGAAAACCAGCTGGATAGAAAGATTAAAGCACTACGTTCAGATCGTGGTGGCGAATATCTTTCGAATGAGTTTGATCAACACCTTAAAGACTGTGGTGTAGTACTACAGTTAACTCCACCTGGAACACCACAATTGAATGGTGTGTCCGAACGGAGAAATCGAACATTGCTTGATATGGTTCGATCCATGATGAGTCACACGGTTGTGCCTGACTCATTATGGGGATATGCTCTATTGTCAGCTGCTCTAATACTTAACCGAAGTCCGTCTAAAGCTGTAGACAAGACTCCATATGAATTATGGAAGGGAACGGTCCCTAATTTGTCCTTTATTCGGGTTTGGGGCTGCGAGGCTTATGTCAAATGGAGACCTGACGATAAGCTCGGCCCACGATCGGTCAAGACATACTTTATTGGTTATCCAAAAGGAATGTTTGGTCATTACTTTTATTCGCCTACCGAACAACGTGTTTTTGTTGCGGCTAGTGCGAAGTTTCTAGAGAAAGAATTTCTCGAGAACAAGACGAGTGATAGAACCTTCGATCTGTCGGAGGTTCAAGAGCCAACAACCGAGCAACCAATGGAGGAAACTGTTCCTTCATCATCGGCTGCGGTAAATATTCCTGAGGAACCCAGGAGGTCGGGTAGAGTCTCCATTCCTCCAGACAGATACATTGGTATGGTCGAGGAGAATGGGAGAGATGACGTTTTACTCCTAGAGAGTAACGAACCCGCTACCTATAAAGGTGCCATGACTTGTTCCGACTCTAAGCAATGGCTTGAAGCCATGCAATCCGAGATGGATTCTATGTATGAGAATAACGTATGGGATCTGGTTGACTTACCTGATAAGGTTCGGCCTCTTCAGTGCAAATGGCTTTATAAAATAAAGCATTCTGTAGAAGGACAACCAGATACATACAAGGCACGACTAGTGGCAAAGGGTTTTACTCAAGTGCAAGGATTGCACTATGATGAAATTTTTGCACCCGTAGTTATGCTGCGTTCCATTCGGATAATCTTAGCGATTGCCGCTTTTCATGACTATGAAATTTGGCAAATGGATGTGAAAACCGCCTTCTTAAACGGTTATTTGGAGGAGGAGTTGTACATGGTACAACCGAAGGTTTCATTGATCCTAAAAATCCTAAGAAAGTATGCAAGCTTAAGCGTTCCATTTATGGACTTAAGCAAGCTTCACGGAGTTGGAATCATCGTTTCGACCAGGTGATAAAAGAGAATGGATTTACTCGATCGGTCGAGGAACCATGCTTATATATCAAGTCGAGTGGGAGCAAGATTGTCTTCCTAATATTGTATGTCGATGACATACTCTTGATTGGGAATGACATACCTCTCTTAACTTACGGTAAAAGTTTGGTTAAAGAACCATTTCCAGATGAAAGATCTGGGTCAGGCACAAAGAATTTTGGGGATCCGTATCTACAGAGATAGATCACGACGGATGTTATCCCTCAGTCAGGAGTCTTATATAGATAAGATTCTTGAGAGGTTCAGCATGACCAACTCCAAGAAGGGGAACCTTCCAATGGTCTTTGGGATGCATTTGAGTAAAGCTCAGGCACCAAAGACATCGGAAGAGGTCGAGCGCATGAGTCGGGTTCCTTATGCATCAGCTATAGGATCGATCAGGTATGCCATGATATGCACACGTCCAGACGTGGCATATGCATTGAGTATGACGAGTCGGTACCAAGGCAATCCAGGTGAAACACACTGGATAGCTGTCAAGAATATCCTTAAGTACCTACGGAGGACTAAGGATTGGGTATTGACTTATGGAGGTGACACTGAGCTATGCGCAACCGGTTACGCAGATGCTAGCTTCCAAACGGATCGAGATAACTCGAAATCTCAGTCTGGATTCGTTTTTACTCTTAATTGCGCTGCGGTCAGCTAGAAAAGCTCCAAACAAAGTGTTATAGCAGATTCTACGACTGAGTCCGAGTACTATGCTGCTTCAGAGGATGCGAAGGAAGCTATATGGATGCGTCAATTCTTACAGGGACTAACTGTAGTTCCTAGTTCGGATGACCCGATCACCATCTATTGTGATAATAGTGGTGCCATCTTCCAGGCTAAGGAGCCTAAGTCCAGCAACAAGTCTAGGCATGTACAACGGAAGGCTCACATGATCCGAGATTACGTGAAGCAAAGAGAGATAGTGATAGACAAGATTTCTACGGATGATAACGTTGCAGATCCTCTCACTAAACCAATAAGAAATGATAAGCATGAAGGGAACGTTATTTCCATGGGAATTAAGCGTGTTCCTGAGTTGTATTAGTTGTTTTGTATGGATTAGACACCTGTATCTTTTTCATAAAACTATTAATGAAATCATCGTTTTGTTATATATTTTGTTTTTCATGTGGGTTGTACTGACAACATTGAACACCACAAAGTGAACTGAATTACATTATATTTGTTTTGGGTCCGTAATTGCCTACATGAGCTGATAACTCTGGCAATTACTTTGTGACGTCGATTGATGGTGGGTTCAACGAGCCATAAGTCAAAATGTTGACTGATCGATCACAGATGCGAGTTATAATGATACTGCGCAGGACATTTTGTGACGACGTTATGGAGTCCTAAATGTTTCAGAACATTAGGTGCCAGGTCGTGGATAGGACATCCATAGTGTTCCTAGAGTCGATTCTTTTGACTATCGACTGTTTCTTGAGATAAAGGCAGTTTTTGGGTGACTTTGGTTTCTTTCTCATGGTCGACCGTAACAGGAGGCTACGTAGATTTTCACTGGGTCATTTCATACTGCGCTTGTGTCTGCAAGATTCGAGTTGAAGAAAATATCCAACCTTTATCAGGATATGATATTTCTCAGGGCCACTCGAGGAGCTGTAAATGAAATGCATGGCCATGCTCGAATGAAGATTCGTTTATCAGTTAAGTTACTCTCTAGTCGGGGAAACCACTCTTGATACAGATCACTTGTAAAATACGACCTTTGTGAATACGGACTTTGCAAATTGTTTTACATTGAGGGGGAGAAATTTAATATGGATATGAGAATCGGTTATCGCACATACACTTGTACGGACAAGTGGGAGATTGTTGGAGCCAGTGTCCTCCACAGTTAGTGCAATAACATAAATAAATCTCTGTAGGTTCATAGGGTATACTTTGTATTGTTATCAGTTGATTAACGTTTATCGATAACGGTTGGCTTGCTAGATAAGTTTGACGTTATCGTCATACAGATGGCGGTGATCAACTGGTCCCTAAAAGTCACACCTAAAGGATGTGATGGAGAGATGTGATTATTTAAGAAAATAATCATATTGATGCCTTATTTAATGACTAAAAGGTTAGTCGGTGTTTTTGACTAAAAGGTTAGTCAATGTGATGATGATATAATTGTTTAATAATGATTAAATAAATTTAGCTGAGACGAATTAACTGTAATTCGTAAATTGAATATAAAATGTTATATTTAATTGTTGTATATAATGTAAGCTAATTAAAGATAAACCGTTATGATTAATTGGAAAATTATAAATATACGGATATTTATAATTAATGATATATTATAATGTCGGTCTTTGACTAATGACGATTATAATGTATTACATTATACTAGAAGCTAAAATGACCGGAAAAAGTGTCCAGATACACTCAGGGTTTTTCCGGTCAATGGGTAGTTATTTGAGGAGACTAAATCTCCTCAACATGAACCTACTTGTGCCGTGAGAACAAGAAAAGAAAAAAAAAAAAATTTCTAACCTAATTTTCTACTCTCTCAACTTGTGCCTCCATCACACAAAACACAAAATAATAAAAGGTTAACTGTAACTTTTAATTCTTTTTCTAGCAATTACAAGGGCATATCTCAATCAGTCTTGGGTGTTACGATTAGGAGGATATCTGTGTTGATATCTGTTCTTAGGCCGAATTTTGCTAGGACCAAAGGTTCAATTCGTTTTCTCTTTATTTTATATCGTTTTCATATTTATGACTTGCATTCATATTATATAATTTTGTTATAATCCTAAATTTTAAGGGGATGTAAACCGTTATTTCCCACAGTTTTTGTGTTTATAATGTAGGTAGGGAAACATAAACTCACAAACCAAAGCACTGATAACCAATTGCAACGAAAACACTCAGAAAAGTATTGATTTATGTAAGGTTTTTATGGCTTGGACACACACACAAATGGTTCGAAAACAAGACTGAAAGTTAAGCAAATGAAACTAGGATAGGCTCTTCCAAAGCACAAAGCCAATGGATAGAGGGTCTCTTAATCAAAGAAAGCCAATGATCAAGATAAGTGAGTCCTCAAAGCACAAAGCAAATGAGAACACCACAACTTCTAGCACTAAGCCAAGAGGTTTAATCAAGCACAAAGCCAAGAGCATAAAAAGAAAAACATAGTTTTCAATTCTTTCATTCATTCAAATCTGATTTCAACTTCTTACAAGCAAGCCTTATATAGGCCAAGAGATACACATCTAAGGGTCTCAAATGCATCATCTAATGTACAATAAGTCGTGGCCTTGGCCTTACACAAATCAAAATACTAACTAGGATACAAAAGCATAAAGTAATAAAGCATAAAGCATAAAACAGAAAACAGGATGCTCCTCTTTGTCTTGTTGTGCAAGGTCAATTAAGATGTGTAAGACCTTGGAGCTTGGGCTTGGCAGATACCATCTTCAAGTAAACAGGGTTAGGATGTCTTTCAAGTCGTGCCCTTGTCTTGCCTAGCCAAATATAGCACCCAAAACAGCCTTGGTACAAGACAATGCTGAAATGTCCCCATCTGGACCCATTTGTTTGCACTTAGCTAAACCTGCTCTTTTATTGTGAATTAGCAAAAACTCTCCTGGACTTTTATCTTCCAAAGACCTTAAACTAAGGGTTTTAGGCCTTGAAATCACTTAATTCAGGTTAGGAGTCGCCTTTAGACATTCTTCTTTGATGTTCCACCTGAACCGGGCCAGATAGAACTTGGACTCATCTGATTGTATTTTGTAACACTCATAACTCTCTGCTCAGGATGAATTTGAATCTCCATGATATCTCATTTGAAAGCTATGGATGTTAGATTTATTCTAAAACAAGAATCACCCCTAAACACTTAGTAGATCTTTAGTTATTTAACTTGGAGTGCTGACTGGTCTTCTTCAGATGCCCAACAAACATACCCTAGCCAGAACCGTTTTTCACATGCCTTAACTTTCTCTTTAGGATGATGTAGGAGTACCCCAAGGTTCCATTTTAAAGATAAATGAGTTAGCTTCTTCCTCCATTTGGAATCACTCAAAGGTCGTCCTCCAATATTCAGCTATGGACCTTTTGGTAAGAGGGGGTCAGGCGGAACAATGCATTAGACTCTTCTGTACATGCTGTTTTATAGCAACCATAGGGC
>JAIUZE010017753.1:0-20566 GCA_022085475.1 Heliosperma pusillum | reverse complement strand
GATTACTCCCCACTGATTGTGGCGTTCATGTTTTTCATGGATGAACAGGTTGCTTGCATGGTTGGCTTTTTGCTTATGCTATTTTGGGTTCGGGTGTGAGCTAGCGGGCGTTGTCCCTGGGAGATTCACCTCTAGTCGTTAATAAGCTAGTTTTCTAATGGCTTTGTTGTTGGTTAACGTTTTGAGAGACTACGTCTCTTGTAGTATTTTATATTTGGTTTCTAATTACTGACATTCCTCGTATTTCTATCTTGCATGTATAAAAGTTTTAAAAACTTCATATTTCCGCTTTATAATTCACATGCTTGTATGTTTTATTTTTTCCGCATTCGCGAGGGTTTTCACACCACCTATGAACCCCACAATTAAACCCATAATTACATACCCCACCTACTTTTTCCCTTTTTACCCCTCATTTTTCCACTTTTTTTAAATACTCCAATTTTCACCATGTTACCATTGATGTGGATCGAAGGGAGTAATAAAGAACCAATCATACCTCGATATGTAGTCTCATCTACGGACGTACCATTTTCGTCTAAAGTCAACTTTTTGTCAGTTACCATAGGCGTGTCCATTGGATGAGCGTTTTCCATACCAAATTTTCTGATTAGCTCCTTGACATATTTTTGTTGGTGAATCTTTATCCCTTCTTTGGTTTGTTGAATCTGCAATCCTAGGAAGAATTTCAATTCTCTCATCATGCTCATTTCAAATTCTGAGGTCATAAGATCTGAAAAATACTTGCACAATTTATTGTTAGTAGAATCAAAAATAATATCGTCTACATAAATTTGAGCGACAAGTAAATCAGAACCCTCGGATTTTAGAAATAGGGTTTTGTCGACAGATCCTCTTTTAAAATTGTTTTGTAATAAAAATTTTGACAATCTGTCGTACCAAGCCCTAGGCGCTTGTTTCAAACCATATAAGGCTTTATCGAGTTTAAAAACATGGTTTTGAAACTTGCTATTTAAAAATCCAGGAGGTTGTTCAACAAAAACCTCTTCTTCCAAATAACCGTTAAGAAATGCAGTCTTAACGTCCATTTGGAATAATTTCATTCCTTTGTGAGCTGCGAAGGCGATGAGCAAGCGAATAGCTTCAAGTCTTGCTACTGGAGTGAATGTCTCGTCATAATCAATCCCTTCTTGTTGATTATAACCTTGAACGACCAATCTAACCTTGTTACGAACTATAACTCCTGAATCATCCAATTTATTTCTGAATACCCATCGAGTACCAATCACAGTTCGATTAGAAGGTCGTGGCACAAGGTTCCATACTTTATTGCGTTCGAACTGTTGAAGCTCCTCTTGCATAGCCACAATCCAGTCGGATTCTGCAAGAGCTTCCTTGATGTTGGTAGGCTCTATGGTAGACAGAAAAGAATAGAATGAACAAAAGTTATTTAAAGTTCGCCTCGTTTGAACTCCTTTATTCAAACTTCCTAGGATACTGTCCATAGGATGAGAACTCATATATTTCCATTTCTTAGAGTTCCTAGGCTCATCATCATCTGACGAACTATCACTTTCCTCAAATGATTCAGAATCAAGATTGGTTCCCCCTGAGTTGGACTCTGGGGTTATAGCTGAAGTTGGTACAACTTCAGTTACACCATCTTGGTTCTGGTTCAAAGTTATAGCATCATTAGCTATAACTTCAGTTTCCTTTTCCTTGTTTTGAGAAGAGACATTCGTATCATCAACAATTGTCTCAGTTCTCTGTTCAAGGTCATTTGCGGATTTATCAAGTTCATCATTGATTCCTTCAATAACTTCTTCATTATTATCTGGCTCGTCTTCCCTTGAAAGGCGACAGTCTGGATCATTCATGTCTTCTTCTTCATTCTGTTCAACTTGTTCAGGCACAT
Organism: Heliosperma pusillum; assembly: GCA_022085475.1. Classification (NCBI taxonomy): domain Eukaryota; kingdom Viridiplantae; phylum Streptophyta; class Magnoliopsida; order Caryophyllales; family Caryophyllaceae; genus Heliosperma; species Heliosperma pusillum. The sequence goes on along the minus strand of JAIUZE010017753.1, from coordinate 18,690 downwards.
TATCTTCATCAAATACAACATGAACACTTTCTTCTATGCACAACGTTCTTTTGTTAAAAACTTTAAAATCTTTACTATGATTAGAATAACCAACAAACACAGCTTCGTCACTCCGTGGATCAAATTTGCTCAAATTACTTTTTCCATTATTATGGACAAAACATTTACTTCCGAAGCAACAGAGGTGAGCTATATTGGGTTTTCTCCCTCTTAAAAGTTCGTAGGGAGTCTTTTTGAGAATAGGTCTAATCATAGCTCTATTGTGCACATAGCATGCAGTACTAATGGCTTCTGCCCAAAAGCTCTTAGGAAGGCCACTACACAAAAGCATAGTGCGAGCCATGTCCTCTAATGTTCTATTCATACGTTCCACGACACCATTTTGTTGTGGGGTTCGTGGTGCAGAAAAGTTATGTCCTACACCATTCTCCCTACAATAGTCTATAAAAGCTTGATTATCAAATTCGGTGCCATGATCCGTACGAATGGAAACTAACTTTTTATCATACTTGTTTTGGGCGAGCTTCATTAGTACTACAAACTCATCGAAAGTTTCATCTTTAGTAAATAGAAAGATAGGTCATACATACCTTGAGTAGTCGTCGACTAGGACGAATACGTACCTTGATCCACCGCGGCTTCTGACTTTCATAGGTCCACACAAATCCATGTGTACCAACTCAAGTGGACGCTCGGTACTTACTACTCGTTTCGGTTTGAATGAAGATCTAACTTGTTTACAACGGGCACATGAGTCACACATCTTTTCTTGTTCGAATTTGATTGAGGGTAGACCCTCAACTAAATCCCAAAACTTGAGTTTCTTTAAAATCGTTGGACTGATGTGTGCAAACCTCTTGTGCCACAAGCATGAATCATCCACAATGACTTTCATGCACGTAAAAGAACTTGTAGTGACTTTTTTTAAATCAATCATATACACGTTCCGTTTACGTAGACCTTCTAAGATAACATTGCTAGTTCCTTCAACTATGATACGACAAACATTTGAATGAAAAACAACTTTGTTTCCTTTGTCACATAATTGAGAGATACTTAGCAAGTTATGCTTAAGGCCATCTACCAGATATACATTATTGATAGCATGTGAAGAAGATATACCAATCTTACCTACACCGATTATATTACCCTTCTTATTGTCTCCAAAGGTGACCTTGCCACCGTTGAAGGGTTCTAGTGAAAGAAATAAATTCTTGTTTCGAGTCATGTGTCTCGAGCATCCACTGTCGAGATACCATAGATTATATTCTTTCACTATTATCTGCAAGAGAATCAAATACAGCTTTTAGGTACCCACGCTAAGTTGGGTCCTTTTTGGTTAGTGACTCTATATATTTGATCCTTCCTAACCCATACATGTTTAACAGTTCTTTTCTTCTTAGGATAGGACTTGCTAGGTTTGTTATTTTGTTTGTTATTGTTATGACGCACATTAGGTTTAAACGACTGCTTCTGATTCACATTAGGTTTAGATTTTGAAGGTACAGATGTGTAATCGAAAGCCATGTGTGACAACCCTCGCGAATGCGGAAATATAAACATACAAGCATGTGACTTATATAGCGGAAAATACGGTATTTTAAAAACCTTTATACATGGCAAAATAGAAAAATACGAGGAGTGTCAAGATATTACAAACTAAATAAAATACCGACAAGAGACGTGTCTCCTCAAAAGTGTTAACAAAAGACAAAGTAATTAGCAACTAGCTAAACAACGTCTAGAGGTCTTTCATCCAGGGACAACGCCCGCTAGCTCACACCCGAACCCAAAATAGCATAAGCAAAAAGCCATCCATTCAAGCAACCTGTTCATTCATGAAAAACATGAACGCCACAATCAGTGGGGAGTAACTCCGGGTTCTCCCAGCCATATCACATTAAACGTACATATAAGGAAATACAAAAGTAAAATCATGCATATATAGATATACATTTGAGATACGATAAGAATATAGCTATTCAATATATAATGATAAGAGCATAAGAGGTTGTACAAGTCAACGAACCCATCATGTTATTCAAAGACTCGGGAAAGACACTCTTAGGCAACCGAATACGCGCACTAGGGCTTGCATCTCACCGTTAGCGGTATAAGTTTGATAAGATTGAGACTCGACAAACAAACCATGCCAAGTCATGCGATGATCACAAAGAATCCAACATATTATCATCCATTCACGAACCCATATATTGACGGTGCCCAATCATGCAATGACCATGAATAATATCATGAAATCACGCATTCAAAGACAACGGTGCCCAATCATGCAATGACCATGAATAATATCATGAAATCACGCATTCAAAGATGACGACACGACGACAACCTCTCTCACGGTAAATGAAACGCACTAGCATCGTGTACAAGGCAAGTATGATTATGGGCATCCACGGGAGTAAAACCTTCCCTGAACGCATACACGATTCAATCCATTTCGTATATGTAGACAAATTTCCTCCTGGTAATTGAACGATATTAAACGGCTCCTAGTCTAAACCTGGCCAGACTCTCGGAATAAACGTGTTCCGATTCGACATGCGATAAACGTTTCGCATCCAAGACTCGGTCAATCATAGACGCCGAGTATCCCAAATTCGGTCGATAATTCACGAAAGAGGCGGAAAAGAGCACAAGCCTCATAACAAGCGGTACGCTACATGCAAATAACACCACCTCGCAAGGACACAACATTTGACGGCCGGGTCGATCAACGCAATGCGTTCAACTCCCAACAACGTCGTTGTATGCCCACTAACACATGCATTTAAGCAGTAGGATACCTCCCCGTTCCGACATTCCAGCCTTACAAACGTGGAGGTAGCCAAGGGAATGAGAGTACAAAGCACATAACAAAATAGTGCTCAAACCGTATCATTTGTAAAAACCGACTCAAAGTAGGACATATCAAAAACCGTCACAAAACATGAGAATTTGGCATTATATAAATGTAAATATGATAAACATGAACCAATACATGATACATAAGCATTAGAACAAGTTTAGGAAGCATAATGAATAAAAACATAGATCACCTCTCCAAAACAACGTTGTTTGGAAACCAACGAAAACAAGGGTCCACTTCAAATGGTCATAACTAGAGTTCTAGACACGTAAATACAGAACTTCCAAGTCGAGGTGATAGCTTATCCTCTTACGGTTCTAACGAATGGTCACAAGCCCAAAAAATCAAGTAACGAAGGAGATATGATCATTCTACCAAAAAGGGTCAGTGCTGTGAAACTGCACAAGTCACGACCGTGACTTGTATTTCACGACCGTGAGATGTTTTACCAATTCACTCGTGAGCCTTCAACAAAATTTCAATCCTATTATTTCCAATTCTCATAATTCATTTCTAATAACTATCAACAATCAATATTCATCATCAACGATCATCAAATAACAACAATCATTATCCATAACATGAATCCTAAGCTTCTAATCGTATTCTAAATACGATTTCTAGCATATAAAGCATGTAAAACACGTAAATGATACCGAGTAACCCTTCACCGTTACCTTTTACGGCGTCCTTTAAATCGATTACTAGTGACTACGTCCTTCCTAGTATTCTCGGCACCTACAAATTAGGTATGAAAGCGGAATATAATTCACCTTTGAGAAAGACGGATAAATTTAAAAGCGAGAAAGACGGTAATTTTATTACCAATACGGATAGAGGAAGCTAAGAGGGAAAGAATAAGACGAACTTACGCGAATTCTAGCAAGTAACGAATGAGCTAGGAGAATTCTAAGATTGAAAAGATTATGGAGGCAAGGTTTTTGATATTTGCTTAAGGAAGAAGAAAGAAATGAGTTGTGTTGAAATGAATTAGGTTAAGGTTAGAAGGGAGTATAAGTAAAGGGTGAGTCAGAAAAGTCAACGAAAGTCAAAGGCGGCTCAAAAGTCAAGAAAAGTCAAACTCGCCTTAAGACGGGATTCCCATGGAATCTCGCAGAAATTCCAAATACGAACTCGGAAATTCTAAATTCGACTCGAAACATTAAATTCTAAATTAAAACTTAAATTTGCTGAAAAGATTCCGTAAAATATTTCTACTAGAAAAATAGGGTACATTTCCGGGTGTTACACATGTCATAAAACCATCTAAACTCATTATTTCTAACCTCATCACGTTGAGGTTCAGATTCGGACTCATTAACACTAGACACGTCATGCTCTTTCACAAAATCAGTTTGATTTTTGTTGTCGTTAACATATTTAACACAATTATCTTTAACATGACCGTTGTGACCACAATAATTGCAAATCAGATATTCTGAAAGATTGACGTACTTCCTTCTTCTAAAATCACGGTCAGAAGGAGTGGATTTGCACTTATCATGGTCTCTACGACTATAGCATTCATGACCTAGACCCATCTTCATGTTATTGTTAGACTGTTCGGTAAGAAAGTCTAAGACCTTCTGACTTCCTTCCCACTTATCATGAACTTTTCGTGCATGTAGGAGCAATTACTTCAAAGACTGAATTTCTTTTTCACACGACGAATGATCTATATTCGAGTCTTTGGAGGGATTGTTCTTTTTAAAGTTTTCACGAAAGTCATTGAAACGTTTATTCAAGATAAGTTTCTCCTCATTATGTTGACTTTTGGCTTGGGAGAATTCAGCCTTTAATTCTTTCAATTGCTGAGAGAGAAAGGAGTTTACTTTCTCGTGATCAAGGATAACACCTTCCTTTGCTTTAGCTTCAGATTGTAAAAGCTCATTGACTTTCTTCAATTCTAAAGTTATAGCTTCATTAGCTATAATTTTGGCTTGAAGATGCTTAATGTTGAGTTTTAACTCTGAGATTATAGCTTCATTAGCTATAACTTTAGACTCAAGAGCTTCTTTCTCAACATTTGTCTTGTCTGAAGTTATAGCTAAAGTTGCCATAACTTTAGACTTGAGCTTTTTAGCTTTGGTCTTTAGAAGTTAGTTTTCCTCAGCAATATCAAGAATTTGTTCTTTAAGATCTTTTAATTCAAGACTCTGTTCATGACAATGATCTAAGGCTTCTTCAAAATACTTAATTAAAGACTTCTTAGATAAATTCTTAACTTGCTTTTTAAGTTCAAGATGACTAACCTCGTCGTCATCTTCTGAATCTGGTTCTGAATCTGAGTTGCCAACAAGACACATCTCGGATTCGCTTTCATTGTCACTGTCAGAAATTAGGTCAAGACTGACGTTGCTTAGACACAAGTTGGCGACTTCCTCTTCCTCTGACTCGTCGTCCTCTGTGTCGAGATCTCCCCAGCAATAAGCCATCATCACTTGCTTGAATTCCTTCTTGGTTTTGTCTCGTTGATTTTTGTCTTTGATTTTCTTCCATGTGGGACAATCTTTGATCATGTGATCATTATCCCCACATTTGAAGCAACCACGACTTGAAAGAGACCCTTTTGACTCAATTGGCTTTTTGTAAGATTTGTTACACTACAAAATAAAGTTCGTTTTGCGACGGATTATTCCGTCGCTAGATAGGGAATTTCCGTCGCTAAAGACTGATTTGCGACGGATAGTGTCCGTCGCTTATTTTTGTCGCAAACAGTAGTAATTGCGACGGATTATTCCGTCGCACATTTTTGCGACGGAAAGTCTAGTTTTTGCGACGGAAACTCCGTCGCATACATTGACTGACTTGCAGCCAAGTCAAACATAAAGTCAAATGTTACGACGGAATTTCCGTCGCAAAATGTTGACTTTCCGTCGCAACGGTTGACTGAATGTTTGACTTGACTGCCACCTGTACAGCCAAGTCAAACATAAAGTCAACTGTTGCGACGGAAATTCCATCGCAAAACGTGACTTTCCGTCGCAAATGTTGACTGATTGTTTGACTTGGCTGTAAGTCAGTCAATTTTTGCGACGGAAATTCCGTCGCAATAAGGTCTGTATTTTCCAAGATCTGGTTGTTTCCTGCATCCCCTCTATACGCGTTAAAACGACAAAAAACCTGCAAATTACAGAAGTTTTCCAGCAGTTACGCGTCCAATAAAGTTACTAATGTAATACAAAACCGAACAAAGTTTTGATTTTATATCATAAAAGTAATTAAAGTCTTACAAATAAAAGGTTCAAAGTACCAAATAGTTAACTAATCACTCAAGTCAGTGGAGTGATTGGAGGGAAAGGAGGGAAAGGGGTGAATGGGTTGGACCTAGCATTATCGCCCCTATCATCATCAAAGTCGTCTCGACCCTGGTTAGGACCTCCAGTTCTGCAGTTTTGAGTAGAATTTCTTGCAACCTGACTCAAGTACTCCTCTATAGCTGCAATCCTTCGAGCCTGCTCGTCGCGCTCTTGTCTAAGCGCAGCATTCTCCTTTGACAGCTTAGTAGCCAAATTCGGGTTGCCCTGAGTCGGGTTTGAGGTAGCAACAGAGTGCCTATGATGGTCAAACAAATAATCCGCCGCTGGTCCCAATCCGTAGCATCTTCCTTTCTCGTCAAATCCAGTCTCGTCATAATAGATCTCATTATCGTCAATGTTTTCGACTCCTTGAGTTTGAAGCTGAGACTTCTTTGACATGATCCTATTCTGCATCACAAAAAAGTTCAGAATTAGTAATTGTCATTTAAATTAAGTAGTTAATGTAATTAAATATATTAATGACAAATTAAACATAAATCACTTAACAAAAAAATGCATAACTTACATAGAGTTCAGCTGGTTTTTTTGATAACCATCCACGGAACGGGTGCTTCTTTGTCTTCTCTAAGACTTGCACGGCATTTGGGGTACCAGTTGAAGATTTATCGACCTAAAATTTTAATGCTTGTTAGTATAACATATATATATATATATATATATATATATATATATATATATAAGTATTAAATTATAATTAGATAAATAAATTAAAAATGAAAGAAGATTTATATTTACCATTTCGTCCATGATTCTCAAGTTGTTTTTTCTACCCATAATGTGAGTAGGCAACGCCTTTCCCTTCTCTTCACATCCCGACCTACGATTAGCCGCGCCTGATTGAGATCTCACAACGAAACTAGGATCTTCGACAGGCCTATTCTTAAGCTTTCTAAACAAGTCCAAACGAATCCAACTCGGCCTGTGCTCCTCGTCTTTCTGCGAGGCTCGGTAGATCATATGACGTAAACGGGTCTTCATGGCGTATTCCCAAGATTTCCTTACCATATCTGTATGGCGAGGATCGAAAGAAACCCTTTGCTGTCATGATTAAAAACATAAAGTTAGGAAAATATTAAGTGAATAAATAAAAAAATAAAAAATCAATAACAAAGATAATTTGAGAAAAACAAATTAAAATAGATATAATTATAATATTTTAAATAATTATACCTCAAACCAGTTCCACCAAGACGACCGCAAAGTATTTGACGCCTCTTTCCAATTTGGCGCATGCTCCTTGTACCCGCAGATTATGGTCTCCGAGATCAGTTTAACCACATCTGCGTCACTGAACCTGAAATTAATGATCATAGTTAAATACATTATATATAAATATTATGATTTTTGAATAATCATAATTATAATTAAACAATTAAAGTAAAAGTGAACTAGTCTTACCATACACCTGTTTCCTCATCCGGATCGAGGCGGACTCTGCGAGTAGTAGTCTCCACCTGTGGCGGTGGCACGTTCCTGTCATTCCCTTGTTCATTCTCATCCTCCTGCGCTCTGTTTCCTACATGACTAGAACTACCTCTTCTTCGTCCTCCGCCCGCCATATAGAGAAAAACTAAACTATTCAAAGTTGTCATGAATTAACAAACATGTATGTACAATTAAATGACAAGAAACTATATATTGGTATTAATGAATAATAAATAAAAACTAAATAAATTGTTTTACAAACGACCACACATATAGAAAAAGTAGTTTCAACTAATATAAGAATTAGAAATAATCTTATTCATCATCACTACTTGAATATTGGTTTTCGGAAATGTTGTATTTAAAAAGGGAGTCTATAAAATCTTCTTCTATCCCTCTTTATCTTCCTCTTTATCTTCCTCTTTATCTTCTGCTCCGTCTTCCTTCCGCTTCTGCTCATCCTCCTTCTCCTCCTCTTCTACCTTCTCCTCATTATTGTCCTCTACTTGAGCTTCTTCTTCCTCCTCCTCTATAGTTTCATTATCATCTGGCACTTCAATTATTGATAGTAGTGTCTCACTACTAATAACATCTTCTTGAAACGCAGATTCGACAATAGGTGCGATCAAAATGTTTCCAAGCCTCGCCGTCACTTGGATGAGACATTATCCCGCTGACACGTGGATTTTCATGATGCCACCGCATCTCTGCCGCAATTAGTTTTGTGGCATAAAGTCGTTGCAAACGCGGTCCTATTGGGAAATAAGTTAAAATATTTTTCCCAACCCTTTTGCCATTTGCATTCTTTTGTTTTTTATATCGATCTCTACCACATTTTCTACACTTATCGAGAAGACTATCATCATCCCAAAACAACATACATCCTATTTCACACGCATCTATCTTTTCATAAGGCAGTTGAAGAGCTTTAAGAATATTTTTGGTTTCATAGAAGTTACGCGTCATAACATGATTTTCAGGAATAATGTCCCCTATAAATGACGCGATACCATCTACACATTTGTGGGGTAAATTGTATTCACATTTCAAAGTTACCAACCGGGAAGCTGACTGCAACAGAGAGATACGACTCCCCTCATACACCGGTTTATTGGCATGTTCCAACATTTTGAAAAAGGCTAGTACATTAGGATTTGGAGATTCATCAACCACTTCGGCGTCAACATTTTCCATTATAATTTCATTAATGTTGTCGCGCAACGCATCCTCCACCATATCCCTATAGGGATTGTCAGACCTCTCCTCAACGGGAAAATTTTCACCATGGCACACCCAATCATAATAGTCATCACAAAAGCCCCAAAGCCCTAGGTGTTTTCGTACTTCTTGTTCGACTAAAAATTTGCGATTTCTACACTTTACACATGGGCACCTAATTTCCTTACATCTACCGTAATCTTCTTGTTTCTTAACATAATTAATAAATTCATTAACGCCCATTACAAACTCCTGGCTTAATTTTTTATTACAATCCAATCTTTCATACATACATGCCCCGTTGTACTCTTTTCATTTCAAATCTACATACACGTTTATAATTATTATTATCGACTTAAATAAATATTCAAAACAATAACAACAAGAACTAAAAGTTTACTAATAGCAACAATAACAACAATAACTACTAATAATAGCAACAATAACTCCTATTACACAAACAAACAACAAACAATAAACAACAAACAACAAACAACAAACAACAACAAACAACAAACAACAAACAACAAACAACCTCCAACCTCTAACCTCCAACCTCCAACCACAACCACAACAACAACAACAACAACAACAACAACAACAACAACAACAACAACAACAACAACAACAACAACAACAACAACAACAACAACAACAACAACAACAACAACAACAACAACAACAACAACAACAACAACAACAACAACAACAACAACAACAACAACAACAACAACAACAACAACAACAACAACAACAACAACAACAACAACAACAACAACAACAACAACAACATCTTCCACCTGCAAAAAAAAAATAATATTCGAGTTCATGGGGTCCTTATCTCTCCAACCTAAACCCATCTTTGAATCTTTCATACCATTAGTAAATACTAATCATTTAATTAATTGTTATGAGACGAAAATTCGGCAGCAATTCCCTACAGTTCTCCAAATACACAATGTTGAATGACTTGTCACTCTCCATATGTATTCAGAGAACATTAAAGGAACTGTCAACCAAACTTAATCGTCAAATAACAATTAAAAAAATGATTAGTATTTACCACCTAAATGGCATTAAAGATTCAAAGACAGTCCCAAAACGGGGACTATTCAAGAATTACACCTAATGTATAACTCTTGAACGGGTACTAAGTCTACCATAAATGAACAAAAAAAAATAAACACAATTAAACTTAAACAAAATAACGCAAACATAAAAAATTGGACTTATATACTTAATAATAACTAAACTTAATTCAAAACAAAAAATTAACATAAATCAATATAACTTAATCCAATCATTAGTACCTTAACAAGGACCATACACCGATGCATTAGTGAACACAAGTACACAACCACTAGTCCACTACCACTTTTCATGTAAGTTAATGAAACTATGTTATTATTATCCTAAAAGGTAGCTGAAAGTCTCATTGAAGAAGATCGACCCGTTTTAAATTTAAAATGGATCGAATTTTTCTCGTAAAAAGATAAGTAAGGAGATCACCCACTTACACTTTATTTGCCCTTTATGAGGGGGATTTAATCCGTCTTAAACTTAAGACGGGTTGATCCGTCTTCAATCAAAATTTGGGAAAAGGTAGTAACTTACTAACATATTCACAACTTTAATACTCATCAATCGTCCACTTTCAACATGCCACTTACCTTCCAAGTTCCAACCTTATAATTTTGTACATCTGTGTTTATCACTATATGGTTTCCAAAAGTATAGTTCCATATATAAAGAATGAGGGGTGGTCCGGTGGGTGGCAGCGGGTGGTCCGGCCAAGGGCAGGGGAAAGGGGAAAGGGAAAGGGAAAGGGAAGGGGAAAAGGAGGGGGGTGGTCCGGTGGTGGCAGCGGGGTCCGGCCAGGGGTAGGGGAAAGGGGAAGGGGAAAGGGCGGACAAGGGAAGGGGAAAATTAGGGTGGTGGTCCGGTGGGTGGTCCGGTGGGTGGCCGGAGGGAACAAAACACATGAAAACATAAATAAGAGAAGAAAGAGAGAGAGAGACCTGAGAGAGAGGAGAGAAGAATTTAGTGGGTCGTCGTGGTGGTCTTTGTGGTGGCCGTCGTCGTTGTTGTCGTCGTCGTTGTCGTCGTCGTCGCCGTCGTCAATTTGGGGATTTAGGTTTAATAGAAATGATTTCGGTAAAGGGGAAGAGACTCTAGTTTAGTCATTTAAAAGAGTCTGCGACGGAATTTCCGTCGCAAGTCCGTCGCAGATATAAACATGTGTCAGTCAATTTATTACCTCTGCGACGGACTATCCGTCGCAAGTCCGTCGCTAAATAAAATCTTGCGACGGATATTCCGTCGCAGAAAAAACACGTGTCGCCTTCCTTTGGTCAATTTGTCAGTCAATTAATTAACTCTGCGACGTACTATCCGTCGCAAGTCCGTCGCAATATCTTATTTTGCGACGGATAATCCATCGCAATTCCGTCGCATAATTTCCCGCCATGTGAAAAGTTGGGCGCCATATGTGAAAATGAGCTGCGACGGAATATCCGTCACAAAACCGTCGCAACTAGTAATTCCCGTCGCAAAATCCGTCGCAAATATATTTTTGCTACGGATTACATATCCGTCGCAAAATTTCCGTCGCTAATACAATATATTCTTGTAGTGTTAGTGTTATTGTTAAACGTTTTCCCTTGTGGTTTATTAAAGAATTTTTTCTTAAAACGTCTAGCAAATAACACTGTTTCATCTTCAAGATCCGAATCATGTCTTTCACTGGATTCGGCTTGTAGAGCCACTTTCTTGCTATTACTATCATTTGCCTCATCTTCATCAAGAGTAATCTCGTGAGCCATTAGGGTTCCAAGTAGCTCTTTATAAGATAGGTCAGATAGGTCTTTACATTCCTCAATTACCGTCACCTTAGGTCTCCACCGTTTAGATAGACTTCTAAGGATCTTCCTGGCAATTTCCTCGGAGTCAAAAGTTTTTCCAAGATTTTTCAATTCATTTATGATACTAGAGAAGCGAGTAGACATGCTGTCAAGCGGTTCATTTTGTTCCATGGAGAACAGTTCGTATTTTCGCATAAGTAGTGCAATACGTTGCTTTTTGACAACAGTTGTCCCCTCATAAGCTAACTCAAGACCATCCCATAACTCCTTGGCAGTAGAGCTAGATGAGAAACGATCAAATTCAGTATGGGTCATGCCGTTTTGAAACAGACTAATAGCCTTTGAATTTTTCTCAGCTTTCTTATAATCTGCCTCAACATAGTCATCTTCTTTCTTTTCGATGGAAGTGCCAGTAGCTGTTCCAAACATGATCTTGTTAGGACCATTCTTAATGATTAGCCAACACTCCCAATCGTTACCCTTTATGAAATGGGTCATCATATTTTTCCATAAACTGTAGTTCTTCCCATCGAATACGGGACACTTCAGATGTTTGGAATCCATTAAAATAAAATTAAATGCAGCGGAAAATAAATAAAAATAAAAAGAGAAATGGATCAGACTCCTTGCTGTAAGGCAATCAAGCGCACGAGGCTCTGATACCAATTGTAGAGTCTATTGATCGAATACGAAAGAGGGGGGGGGGTGAATTGAGTATTAAAAACTAGCCCCACTTTTTCGATTTATATGATATGTAGTTAATTATTTGATCTTATGAATTAAAAAAAACTAATTAATTAATCAAAGTAAGCGCGAGTAACGAAATAATGAAAAGTAAAGAGATAAGAGAGAGGCACACGATTTTTGAAGTGGTTCAGTTTCACACGTTGAAACCTACATCCACTATTCTCGATTAATAATTTTTAGTACCTTTCTACGGATTACAAAAATTACCAACCCACTCGTATAATCAACACTATGATTATAACTCAAGGTGAGTATCGCTCAATACTCTATACTATCTTACGCTAATAAGAAAGTACAATATAACTCACACAGATTCCCGTTAAAGAATTGTAAGCTTATAATGATGTACTATTATCCAATAACGTATTTCACTCAAGCGATTGATAATAATTGATGCACGATCTTTTGAAAAACAAACTCTAAAAATAATAAATATTTGCTCAAAGGTTTGCTTTAAAACGATTTTGGAAAATCAACACAAGTAAAATAAATAGCCGTGTAAAGTATGTGTATTTCGTGTATTTTTGCAATTTGTATGTGAATGAGTATTTATAGTAGTAGAATCATAGTAGATCTAAAACCCTAGTATAATATTTAATAAAGATACTTATCTTATCATAAAATAATATTTGCTTATCTTTTAGAAATATCGTTATCTCAAAATATTATTTGGTTTATCTTATAGAAATATATTTATCTTAATATCTCAAAATATTGTTGTAAAGATATAGTAGATTTCTAGATTAGGTAAACAAGGAAAACAACCTAAGGAGGCCGAAATCCATAGCTCACGAAACCCTAGGAGGCACGCAACCCTAGGTGGCACAAACACTAGGTTTCACGAAACCCTAGGTGGCTCAAACACTAGGTGGGCTAATTAGGTTAACAACAAATTGAGATAGAATATATTAGAAACCCTAGGTAGCATGACAACCCATAAGTTGTATTACTAACCAATAAAATCTCATAAATATATTCTCTATTAAAATAATTGATAAATATAAAATACTCTTTTACTTTTGAAAACATTTCAAAACATTTTATTTCCAAAATCATGCATCAATATTTTATCATCCAAAGTCATAGACTAAAGCTATAACTTTTGAACATAAAATCTCTCGAATGGAATAGTTACCGAATGACGACCTATACTATCTAATCTTCACAAAGATCCTCAGTATACGGATCATCTCTTCATCTTGATCACAAAGACCCTCCATCTCGAGTCTTGTGTAGTTTGATGTAGATCTTGTTTGAAGCGATTTTCTTTAAAGTTATGCCTGGTTAGCTATAACTTTCATGTTCACTTCCAAAGTTATTCCTGAATTTGTTATAACTTTGTCTCACAGACTTTATCAAAGTTATGCCTAACTTTGATCTTTCTTCTCATAATTGTTGCTAGCTATAATAAGACTAAAGCACACAATTACACGCATATGATATATCGAGTAAAACATATATTATCACGTAAACACATGTCATTATCAAAACTATCAAATTGGTCAAACAGTTGCTTTTGATGGAATCTATTTTGATGTTTATGGCTTCCAGCCATAAGGTAGAATCAACGGAACTCATGGCCTCCCTGTAAGTTCTAGGATCATTTTCTAGAACATAAGCACATATATCTTCTTCGTCAAGATATACTTTTTCTGCCATGAAGGTGATAAATTCAGTGCCAAAGTGCTTTTCGATTCTAGCCCTCTTGCTTCTTCTAGGTTCAACAACTGCACTGGAAGAAACATCAACACTCTCGGAGACAGGTGTGAGACAAGGTTCAGAATTAGTTATCATAGGAAAAATATTCTAAACGAATACTACATCTCTAGACTCTTTAATAGAGCCAAAACCTGAACCATCTTTGAGAATGAACCTGTAAGTTGCACTGTTAGAAGCATATCCAATAAAAATACCATCGATCGTTTTTGGTCAATTTTGCTCCTTTGAAATGCAGGTATTCTGATCTTTCCTAAGCCCCCCCACACTTTGAGGTAACTGAGATTAGGCTTGTGTCCTTTCCAAAGTTCATAAGGAGTCTTGTCCAATCTTTTGTGTGGAACCCTGTTAAGGATAAAACAAGCAGGGAGAACGGCTCCGCCCCACATGTTAGTAGGCATACCAGAACTAATGAGCATAGAATTCATCATATCTTTTAAAGTTCTGTTTTTTCTTTCAGTTATTTCATTCTGTTGTGGAGTAAAAAGAGTGGTGAACTCATGAATTATGCCACTTTCCTCGCAAATTTTCTTAAGGGGATAATCAAATTCGCCGCCTCTATCAGATCTAACTCGTTTTATCTTTAAGTCTTGTTGATTCTCAACTTCAGTTTTATAAATCATCAACTTTTGCTGAGCTTCATCTTTTGTACTCAGTAAATATACTTTTCTATATCTAGAAAAGTCGTCTAAAAAAGTTATATAGTAACGCTTACCTCCTCTACTCATAGAGTTTCTGAAGTCTCCCAAATCGGTATGAATCAATTCGAGAAGTGTTGAGGCGCGATTCACTTACTTATTGAAAGATGTTGTGGGGTGTTTGGCCTCTACACATACTTCACACTTGTCAAAGGATGTATTACTGAATCCACGTATAAGTTCAAGATGCTTTAATTTTTTAATTGAGTCAATATTAACATGACCTAGTCTAGCATGCCATAATGAAAGAGACTCAGTAATATAAACAGAAGTAGAAGAATTATTATTAAATAGTTACTACATCGAGCACAAAAATTCCACCATTACAGAACCCTTTTCCAACAAAGTAATTATTTCTATTAAGTACAAGTTTGTCGGATTCAAATGTGAGCTTAATACCTGCTTTGTTGAGAAGAGAACCTAATATAAGGTTTCTACGAATTTCTGGAACATGAAGAACATTATTGACTTTAAGGACTTTACTAGAAGTGAGCTTTAGTTGTACCTTTGCCTTACCAATCACGCAAGTGGTGCTAGAATTGCCTATGAACACACATTGTCCATTGGTTTATGGCACATAATCTTTGAATACTTCCTTATTACAGCATATTTGACTAGTAGCTTCAGTATCCAGAACCCATTCAGTTGAGTTGCTTACCAGATTTACCTCGGAAACAACGGCCACAATGATTTCATCCGTCTCTGTGAGGTGCTCTTGGTTTTTGTTTCTTTGTTTTCCTTGTGACTCTTTTGGACAAAATCTGGCAGAGTGACCCGTTTCTCCACAAGTAAAGCATTCTTCTTTGAACGGTCTTTTTGTGTTTGAAGGTAGTTTGGTGCTTTACTCCATGTATCTGATTTGGTCCTTTGTTGTTACGTCTAGGACCTCTATTGTTATTCTTTGACTCAACAAGATTTGCATTGGACGAGGAATGATCAACCTGTTTGGCCTTTGATTGGATCCGGTTTTTCTCTTCAATTTTTATATGGGATACAAGTTCAAGAAGGGTGAAGTCCTTTTGTTTATGTTTCATGGAGTGCACATAATTCTGCCATGATGGAGGAAGTTTCTCGAGCAGACAATTAGCTTGAAAAATTTCACAAAACTTCATACCTTCTGAAATAATATCAGCACATAAAGTTTCATATTCATGCAGTTGATCTAAAACAGATTTGTAACAACCCGAAAAATACCCGATTTTTCTAGTAAAAATATTTACTAACACTTTTCAGTAGAACTTAAGTTTTTAAAATAGGAATTTTTGTTCCGAGTCTTATTTTGAAATTCCGCGTTCGTATTTGGAATTTTTGAGGGATTTCATGAAAAGCCCGTTTTTAGTCATCTTTGACTTTTCTTGACTTTTAAGTCGTCTTTGACTTTTCTTGACTTTTTAAAAGTCGTCATTGACTTTTCTTGACTTTTAAGTCGTCCTAAACTTTTCTTGACTTTTAATTCATCTTTGACTTTTCTCGACTTTTCAGTCAACTTTGACTTCCGTTGACTTTTTCCCGACTCGCCTCATAAGTTTGAAGACCGACATTTTATTTAAAAAAATCATATTTTTGATTTATTTTTATTTAGATTTATTAAGATTTATCATAATTTAATATAATTATTTTGAATTTATTCGGAATTTAAAGAATAACGTTTACGGTTTTAACCGAACGTCATTTAACTATTCCAGACTCATCGTAAAACGCGCAACAAAATCGAAACTCGACTTTGGCATGAGTCACACGCCCATGTCATCGTTTTCCACTCACACTAGGATATTTTAATTGATTCGATTAAACTAATACAAATATCTTAGATATTTGTTACTTTATCGATCAGTTAACGAAAATTACGCAAATCGAGCAAAAACAGACCCGATATCACCCAACATCACACGGCTCTTTCCTCTTCTAATAGCCTTGATATTTTCATTTCTTTTGATACAATAATCATAATATCTAGATATTTGTTGTAATTAACTTTATCGTTAATTATATTTAATCGTTTACGTAAAATAATTATTAAACGCGAGTCAATTACGTAACAACAATTTCAAAACCCGACATCCTTATTTGCCTATATTTACACGGCACACACACCCCACAGTACTCACAAACAACTTTTCATTTTACAACAAATCAAATTAAGATCAAAACATCACTTTATTTGATCGTTCTTCGTGTTCTTCGTCGTTCATCATTTGTTCTTCATCGTTCTTGAGCAAAACCTCCATAAAATCTTCATTTCTTAATTAAATCCTTCCTATCTTATATTTCTAGACTCTCCTCTTCGCTCTCCATCTCCACGTACGGTTTAATTTCAATTCCGTCAAGATCGTTTTCAACACTTTAATTATGGAAAATTCATATGTTTATTTCTAATAATGTTTTCTTGTTATTTCTTATAGGGGAAGATTTTGAAGACGAGTTTGGAGACTCGTATATTTTGGGTGAAGATTAGTAGGAGGGTTTCTTATTATTATACTTCTTATTATTTGGTGCTAATTGTTTTGGCTAGCTAAGGTAACAATTCCGTTTTACTCGACGAATTAATGTCACATGGCTTTTGTTTTGGTTCATGTTATGGTTTTTATGGTTTTAGTTAGTAACATAGCTTTAGCCTTTGTTTCTTTAGTTTTTGGTTCATCTTTGTTTTAGTTCATGTTGTTATGATTTATGGAATTTTTGGTAGTAATATGATAAGGAGTTGTTTTTATTATGTTGTATGAATTTTTATGATTTTCCATAAAGTTATGATTTTTAGGTTGTGTGGAAATTTTAATATGTTTAGTGTTCTTGGTGAATTTTGATGATTTTTATTAAGTTATGATTTTTATGTTGTTTAGGAAATTTTTCATATGTTAGTGTTCTTGATGAATTTGGGTGATTGTTCATAATAATGATTTTGTATGGATGTGGTTGAAAATGGTTGTTTGATGATTAAAACATGTTGGAAATATTTTGGGTGTTGTTTGTTGGTGAACCGGTTTTAGGGGGAGGGTGAACCGGACCAAACCAGACCGGTCCAGGCCGGTTAGGACCCGGTCTGGGTTGGTCCATGGTGGGTCCGGGTTTTGGGTCTTTGGGTTGTGTCGATGTTTGATTGTTATGTTGTTGTTTTGACGGGTTTTAATTATGTTAAAGCATGCGGGAAATAATTAGAAACGGTTTTTAGTAAAATCGTTAAAAAGGCCAAAACAGGCCCAAACCAGCCGTGGGGCCCAGTCCAGGCCCGTGTCATGTGGGCCCAAATCAGCCCGTGGGTCCCCTTGTGGGACTTGTGACGGTTTTTGAGTTATCGTTATTTTATCGCGTTTTGTAATAATTAGCAAGTGAGAAATATTAATAAGTAAAATATTTAATTAAAAGGTTTTTCATTAAATTATTATTTCTCACATGTTAGAAATTATAAGACGAAATCGTAGTTTAATTTAATATCCTTTAAGTCAAGCGGGTTTGGGTATGATATAATATTTCACATGTTAGCAGTTTTAATAAAATAACATGTAATGAATATGTTGATTTTATGTCTAAGTCTAATGTGTAAAGACTCTGTTTCTAGCCGGTTTGACCAAACGGGTTTGGTCAAACTAAGATCTAGTCAGCCCCGTTTTGAATGATGACCCGTCGCGGGACTCGGGTCGGGGATTTGTCTTCAAGTAAGGTTGTATTTAATTAATGAATTAGCCTTAGTAGATATGAGGCGAGATGTTATTTGATTATGATTTATATGCAATTAGTCACATGTTAGGAAATTGTTTCCGTGACTGTTTGATTATATGGTTGGTGTCATGTTGACTAAGTACCCATAGAGAATTATGAGTATATGGCGTCTTGACATTCTA
>JAIUZE010017743.1:0-13550 GCA_022085475.1 Heliosperma pusillum | reverse complement strand
ATTTTTGAATAGCAAATTTCAAAACCATGTTTTTAAACTCGATAAAGCTTTATATGGTTTGAAACAAGCGCCTAGGGCTTGGTACGACAGATTGTCCAAATTTTTATTACAAAACAATTTTAAAAGAGGATCTGTCGACAAAACCCTATTTCTAAAATCCGAGGGTTCTGATTTACTTGTTGCTCAAATTTATGTAGACGATATTATTTTTGGTTCTACTAACCATAAATTGTGCAAGTATTTTTCAGATCTTATGACCTCAGAATTTGAAATGAGCATGATGGGAGAATTAAAATTCTTCCTAGGATTGCAAATTCAACAAACTAAAGAAGGAATAAAGATTCACCAACAAAAATATGTCAAGGAGCTAATCAGAAATTTGGTATGGAGAACGCTCATCCTATGGACACACCTATGGTAATTGATAAAAAGTTGACCTTAGACGAAAATGGTAAGTCTGTAGATGAGACTACATATCGAGGTATGATTGGTTCTTTATTATATTTAACTGCAAGTAGACCTGACATTATGTTCAGCGTATGTGTCTGCGCTAGATTTCAATCTTGTCCTAAGGAATCACATATGATTGCAGTTAAACGTATCTTGAGATATTTAATTGGTACATCTAACTTATATTTGTGGTATCCACTTGAGTGTAATTTCAATCTAGTAGGATATTCAGACGCAGATTATGCGGGATGTTCTTTAGATAGAAAAAGTACCTTTGGATTTGCTACGTTTGTTGGACCTTGCATAATAACTTGGGGCTCAAAGAAGCAAAATTCGGTTGCATTATCCACTGCAGAAGCCGAATATATCGCTGCAGGACTGGTATGTTCTCAACTACTTTGGTTAAAGCAACAACTATGTGATTATGGTGTTAATGTTGGTTGTATGCCTGTTTTCTGTGATAATACGAGTGCTATTGTTATTTCTAAGAACCCAGCTCAGCATTCTCGTACTAAGCATATAGACATTAGACATCATTTTTTGCGTGACCATGTAGAAAAGGGCAGCATTAAACTCGAATTTTGTAGTACTGACGTTCAATGGGCTGACATTTTAACAAAGGCGTTAGCGAGAAGACGTTTTGAGATTTTGCGGTTGGAAATTGGTTTAATCGGTAGCAATTAAATTCATCTTATTTATTTTGTGAACCTGCGTGACTGGCTAGATTAAGACGAGAGTATATGACTGTGTCCGCATATTTCATTGCTAGTATATTTGTGTTTAATATAATATATTTTACGTGAGTATCTTGCATATTTAGTGTTTTATGGAAATTGAATTATGAACCACATTATTTGCCAAAAACCTATCTTATTCACTTTCCTAATCAAACCAAAATTCTACCCATGCAATTCTTTTTGGCCGAAATTCTCAAATAAATATTACCAAAACTCTATCCTTACCATATTCCAACAAAAATAACCACCCAATATTCTTTTCCTACCCAAATTCAAATTGAAAAAAAAAAAAAAAAAAAAAAGGGAAAGACAAATTGTGACGGCACACCCATGTGCCTAAGTACAAAAGTAAAAACCTATTCTTACACAATCATAATTACTCTTACACTTATCACTTTTACCATCATAATTTCCCAACCAATTTTTTTACTACCTCTCTCCTTCCTCACGGTTCCCACACCCAAACAAAACACAAAATCATCCAAACCTTCAACCTTCAACAATGGCTTCCACTAGATCAAAACTTGCCAAAAACCCAAATCCTAAAACCCCCAAGCCAAGCATGCCTAAAAATACCTCTTCTCCTCCCACACAACAATCACCCAACCCAAACCAAACCGAGTCGGGTGCGGGTCTCGAGGGTACTAAGAGAAGACGGTTAAACAAAGGGAAAGGAAGACTCCAAGAAGAAGCCACAAACGAAACCACTGACACGGTTTCCGAGGAAACCACACGGGTAACTCTTCGTGATTTTTCGCCGCAAGAAACATCTTTGGGAATTGATAAACTCCGTCTTACAAAAGACGAAAGAAAACTTGTGAACCGGGTTGCTCAATATGGAATACACGGTGGTCGGTATTATCCTAAGGCTTGGTGTGACAAGTATAGGGCTTTGGGATTCTTTTCGGATTTTCTGAATTTCCAAGAATGGGAAACGGTGGCTGAGTTTTCGGGTCCGGTGTATCCGATTGAGGTAATTCAGTTCTTTTCCTCTGTTTCTTTAGACAATGGAGTCTTGCATGCCGTCATAAATGGCCGTTCAGTTTCGATTTCCGTGACGGACTTTTGTACTCTGTTTTCGGTTCCTGATGATGGAATCAAAATCAATCCGAGTACGTCATGGGAGGAACTGACGGACATGGCTAAGCTGGAGGTTAAGAAATATTTTGATGTTGGGGCGACGGTGTCGAGTTGCGTGTTGGCTGGGAGTGTCTCTCCGAAACTGAAATTTCTGTTAAATTTTTTATGGAATACCGTGATTCCACGACGGGGCGGACGTGATAAAATTGCATGCTATGAGATGTTAGTCGTTAAGCATTGGTTGGAGGGCAATCGGGTTAATTTACCTTCTCTTGTTTTTAATC
The DNA here is from genome assembly GCA_022085475.1 of Heliosperma pusillum. Classification (NCBI taxonomy): domain Eukaryota; kingdom Viridiplantae; phylum Streptophyta; class Magnoliopsida; order Caryophyllales; family Caryophyllaceae; genus Heliosperma; species Heliosperma pusillum. Next base: position 10,999 of record JAIUZE010017743.1, on the reverse strand, counting down.
GTATTTCACAAACCGCTTTCTCGGTGACGGAAGACAAATTTTACTCTACTCTTGACTTGCCGTATGGCATGTGGTTGTCTCGGCTCTTTGAGTCAAAGGGAGTTGTTGATGTACAAAATTATCTATTCGGCCCATTTGGCCCATTTGGCTTATTTTGACATTGTCTATTCGGCCCAATGGCAACTAACACTATATTTTGTGGTTTGTAGTTTAATCAACATTTGCACTTTATTTTGCTTGATATATATCGTCTTATATTGCGTATTTTGCATATCTATTTCTTGCCTTGACATGTGTTATTCTAGTCGTTTCATGTCTTTGTTCTTGTCTTTTCAATGATGACAAGAGGGGGAAGAAATGATATGATTTGAGTCTTTGCTTAAGCTTGCTCCTTGTCAAGACTCGTTATCTCTTAAATTCTCTCAAGCTATAACTTTGGCTAAGTTGTTTTGTTCTTGCGATCAAAGTTGCTATAACTTTGGAGTGCTTTGTTGAGGGGGAACCATACTTAGTTACATTGTTAAGTAGATCTCTTGAGAAAATCATATGAGACTTGTCATCATCAAAAAGGGGGAATTTGTTGGACCAATTTCATAGTTTTGATAATGACATGCGTTTACGTAATAATATGTTTTACTCGATATATCATATGCGTGTAATTGTGTGATTTAGTCTTATTATAGCTAGCAACAATTATGAGAAGAAAGATCAAAGTTAGACATAACTTTGATAAAGTCTGTGAGACAAAGTTATAACAACTTTGGGAATAACTTTGGAAGTGAACTTGGAAGTTATAGCTAACCAGGCATAACTTTAAGGAAAATCGCTTCAAACAAGATCTACATAAATCTACACAAGACTCGAGATGGAGGGTCTTTGTGATCCAGATGAAGAGATGATCCGTATACTGAAGATCTTTGTGAAGATTAGAAAATTTTAGGTGTAGAAGGAGTAGATAGTAGTGGTAAACTTTCGTGTGGGTAGGTTGTATAGGGAAGGGGAATGGGGTCGTCATTCGGTAACTATTCCATTCGAGAGATTTTATGTTCAAAAGTTATATCTTTAGTCTATGACTTTGGATGATAAAATATTGATGCATGATTTTGGAAATAAAATGTTTTGAAATGTTTTCAAAAGTGAAAGAGTTTTATTTTTATATTTATCAATTATTTTAATAGAGAATATATTTATTAGATTCTATTGGTTAGTAATACAACTTATGGGTTGTCATGCTACCTAGGGTTTCTAATATATTCTATCTCAATTTGTTGTTAACCTAATTAGCCCACCTAGTGGTTGAGCCATCTAGGGTTTCGTAAAACCTAGTTTGTGCCACCTAGGGATTCGTGCTCCTAGGGTTTCGTGAGCTATAGGATTCGGCCTCCATAGGTTTGTTTCCTTAGTTTACATAATCTAGGATTCTACTATATCTTTACAACAATATTTTGAGATATCAAGATAAATATATTTCTATAAGATAAACCAAATAATATTTTGAGATAAAGATATTTCTAAAAAATAAGCAAATATTATTTTATGGAAAGATAAGTATCTTTATTAAATATTATACTAGGGTTTTAGATCTACTATAATTCTTCTACTATAAATACTCATTCACATATCAATTGCAAAAAACACGACATACACTACACACACGGCTATTTTTTTACTTGTGTTGATTTTCCAAAATCGTTTTAAAGCAAACCTTTGAGCAAATATATATTATTTTTAGAGTTTGTTTTTAAAAGAGTCGTGCATCAATTATTATCAATCGCTTGAGTGAAATACGTTATTGGATAATAGTACATCATTATAAGCTTACAATTCTTTAACGGGAATCTGTGTGAGTTATATTGTACTTTCTTATTAGCGTAAGTAGTATAGAGTATTTAGCGATACTCCCCCTTGGGTTATAATCATAGTGTTGATTTATACGTAAAGTGAGGGTTGGTAATTTTTGTAATCCGGAAAAGGTACTTAAAAATTATTAATCGAAGAATAGTGGACGTAGGTTTCAACGTGTGAAACTGAACCACTTCAAAAATCGTCTGCCTCTCTCTTATCTCTTTACTTTTTGTTATTTCGTTATTTGCGCTTACTTTGATTAATTAATTAGTTGATTTTAATTCATAAGATCAAATAATTAATTACATATCATATAAATCGAAAAAGTGGGGCTAGTTTTTAATACTCAATTCACCCCCCCTTCTTTCGTATTCGATCAATAGACTCTACACTATTTAAGAAGATCATCTTTCCACGTTTTGGTGTACCCAGAGCCGTGATTAGTGATCGAGGAACTCATTTTGGAGAAAAGCAGTTAGACACTCTGCTTGCCAAATATGGTGTGTGTCACAGACGAGGATTAGCCTACCACCCTCAGACCAGCGGTCAAGTAGAAGTCTCAAATAGAGAGTTGAAAACAATTCTTCAGAAAGTAGTCTAGAGATCTAGAACCGACTGGAGTAATAAGCTCGATGACACCTTATGGGCTTATCGCACAGCTTTCAAAACCCCGATTGGAACGTCTCCTTATCGATTGGTTTATGGAAAGGCCTGTCATCTTCCTGTTGAGTTAGAGTATAAAGCTTACTGGGCTATCAAAGAACTCAACTTAGACACTAAGCTTAGCGCTGATAGACGACTTTTGCAACTCAATGAGCTAGAAGAATTTCGTTTGCAAGCTTATGAGAATTCTAGGATCTATAAAGAGAAAACGAAGCGTTGGCACGACAAGAGGATAATTAAGAAAGTATTTAATGTCGGTGACCAAGTACTTCTTTTCAACTCCCGTTTGAAAAATTTTCCGGGAAAACTTCCATCACGATGGTTTGGACCATTCACTGTCACATATGTTAGCAAGTATGGCTATGTGGAACTAATGACTAGCAATGATGAGAAATTCAAAGTCAATGGACACCGACTGAAACTCTACTATAACAATTCTATCATCGGATGCTTAGATATTTTCTATACGGAGCGTCCATCCCCAACCCAATGATTTCATAGAAAAAATTCGTCGTGCAGGACGTTAAACAAGCGCTTCTCGGGAGGCAACCCGTGTTTTCCCTTTTTGCATTCTTATTTTTGCTTTTTCCTTTTACGTTATTTTGTTAGATTTCCTTGCAGATGAAAGAGTTTTTGAAGAATCTATGAAGACCTTCCTTGTCAAGTCCAAAAGCCTAGCTTGGGGGAGCCCACGTTGACTAGTAAGCTTCATTCTTCTTTCATTTTTCCTTTCTTCCCATTAAGCATCTCGTTGCATATTTTGTCTTTGTGTTCACATTGAGGACAATGTGATGTTTAGCTTTGGGGAGGGATTGCATTTTCCCATTTTTATATTTTAGTTATATTTTTCAAATTTTGAATAAGAAAGAGAAGATTTTAGAAAGAAATTTTAAAGATTTTTGAACATCATTGAATGCTTTTCATGCTTTGCTTGCTTGTCTAGTATGCTATCATGTTACATTTTCCCACACTTAGAACTTTCAAACCATAATGATTCAATATTCATTGAATTATGCATACATGGGGAAGTCTTGTACACAGTAGGCATGGAATGAATCTATAGATAAGTACGCTTGATCTTGACATTTGGCAAGTTACATATATTGTAAGGTAGAACCTCCTTAGACTGGTACATCTATACCCAGTCTCATTTAGGTGTGTGTAGTTCTCCTTGTAATGTGTGTCATGTCAAAACGCATAAGTATGGTTCTCATTTCATTTCTATAAGCATTGCATTCATGATTCACTATGATTTGAAGCCTTTTTCACTTTAATTTGCCTCTCAAAATTAGCCCCTTCATACAAATGCCTCACAAAAATAATAGCTACAAAAAAAATGCCTACCTTTTGAGCTAGTAGCTAGACTATGGTGTATGGGTGCTATTTTGAGAAGATTTTGTTCCTTAATGACAAAGTGAATTTGGAGAACGAAAAATATTCAAGAAGTGATGTTCAAAAGAAATGAAAAAGAAAGAAAAAAAATGAAAAATTGACAAAGAAAGAAAATAAAAAAGAAATAAGAGAAGAAGTTGTGAGTATCTCCTCAAAATGTCAAATCAATAGAAGGAGTTTACCCTTGTGTTTCGTGTGTAATGAGCCAAAACCGTTACTTCTGGCTTCGCTATTCGTCTTTTGGAAATTCATCGAAAGTTTGGATCGAGTATTCATTTATCATTGGTCAGTTGCTAGCTCATTCTAACCTCCACATGACCATAACTATTTGTCCACCTTTCACCTATTTCCCAAAGCCTTCTTCATGTGCATTGTGATCTTTGACTTGTGTTTTGAATTGTTTACCATATTAGACAGCGGACACATTTTCATAAGTCGTAGATAGGTGAGTGTCTCAAAAACATTTACACATAAAGAAATCACCGTTTACATCCAATGAGTGTTCGAGGGTGCCGTGAGAGTCCATTTGTCAAAAGATCATGCAAGAGCCGAAAATCTGTAGTGAAATTCTTTGTGCTACGCCGTTATGTAAATCTCAGCCATGTTTATGTATCATTCTTGCCCACGTTGCTTTTGGGTTATGATTCATTATGTTTCCAAAGTTTTACGTTGAGATTTGTTTCTTGATGGTATAGTAGCCAATGCTTGCAACCTTGTCCTGGTAGTGTTTGTTATTTTTGCTTGAGGACAAGCAAAGGTTTAGCTTGGGGGAGTTTGATAAGTGAATATTTGTATGATTTTAACCCCCACTTTAGCTCGGTTTTATATGTCATTTGTGCTTTGTTAAGCCATTTTATGAGCTAATATTGTCTTCTAGGCGAATTCATGTGTTCTAACCTGTTTTGTAGGGAAAGTGACGTTTCTACGCCCTTTTTCTATATTCCCGAGCATTTGCCTAGAACCCGACGATTTGAAGAAGAAAGCTTGACCAAGTGAAAGGCGTTTCAAGAAGAATCACTAATTCGAAAGAGAGAAGGAGTAAAGACAGTTTCGTAGTTTAATGACCGACCTCTTCTCCACGAAACCCTAATGCTATAAATAGATGCTCTAAGCCCCTCTTCTCAAATCATATCTAATCATCTCCATCTAATCTCTATCACACAACATCTATTCTCTTCTTACCTTTTCTTTTTAGTTTTAGTCTTTCTAGTTTAGATCATTTCATTCTTTTGTCTTTTGTTCTAAGTTTATTTCTGTCCATTTCTTATCACAACGTTAGCTTAGATCAATAAGGAATTCAATCTTTGTAGTCTACTTTGTTGGGTAGAAGTGTTGTAATTCAAGGAACGATTATTCTATGCAAGGGATTTCTATTATCGTTATCACTTTCGTTGTTGATCGTCCCTAGGTATTCCTAATTTATCCTTTACTTATTATCCTTTATTGTTTTCCATCTGATTGTTATTTTCTATTCATATCATTTAGATTCATTTTCATGTTGTTATAATCGTAGTTTCATTTCGTAGATTGTCAAATAGCGTCGTTATTATCGCCACATAGAGAGTCTAAATTATTGTCAAAAACCAACTAAATATGTCTATCCTAATTTTCATTGTTAATATAATCTTAGTCATAAACATAATCATGAGTGAGTAGTCACCTTTCTAGGGTATAGGGTAGCCATGCTAGATTGATTAAAAAATGATAATTGGATAAAAGAAATTGTGCTTTTAAAACATTGTGTCTATGCATGTTTGGACTTTAACGATAGTTGACGATTCCTGATCAAAATCATTGACTAGTATGGAATTCTTTTCCAAGGTAGACATACGAGATTTGAATAGACAAAGCATGACATGGTGGATTAAGACCTAGTAAATCGCCTAAATGCCTGCTAGACCATCTGATCTATGATTGTAATGAACACATCATTCTTACGAACGCGCAATGAATTATTTGCATATCCTAAATCCAATTTCATCAATATGTCAATATAATCTACATGTGTGAACCTATTTCCCTAGATGCTTTTCATTATTGTTAATTAATCATTTGCTTTATTGTTTTCACTTTAGTTTGCTTTTACTTTGTTTTTATTTATGTTCTTTATTAGTTTAGAATTCAAAACCTCAAAACCCAGAAACTCGTTGGATAAAACTCAATTGTGAGACGACTCACAATCCATAGGAAATACCATCTCCCTGAGGATCGACCCCTACTTCCCTAATTACATTAATTTGTTATTAGCCTAGTCTGGGTAATTTATCTTTGCATCGGGCTCGCGACAGGCTCGATCAACAAGGCACAAAAATGTACACACGCCATAACATTCTCTTTTTCCCATTGCAATTACTAGTTTTTGTTTTACAACTCTTTTAAGTATTTGTAGTACAAACAAGTATCCATAATTCTACAATAACCACAAAAATTACAGAAATACATATCCTCCATCGCCTCATACCTACGAGTCTGACAGATGTCCTTACAGATGTCCTTTTGACAGGTTGCAACATCATCTTAACCATCACCTCATTTGTTTAACATTTGTTTACCTTAAGAGAACACCTGCAAAAAAAGGTGAAATATCATCTCCATATACATTCAATAATGATTACAAAGGTCAAATATCATCTTGATAAATTACAAATTGTGAGGTTGTAAGGCGATACCCTTTTTTTTGTTCTTCTCCCATTTTATAAGTGAGAGCAAAATATTGTCTCGGTAAGAGGGCAGATTCTGCAAAAATAAACCGTTGGCAAATTATAGAAGTATTAGTAATTACGAATTGTGATTCCAAACACCTTATACGCATCCCACGCCAATAAACTACACAGCTGAGTTACCGGACTATGAATTCGGTAGTCGTTTTATCCTAAAAAAATGAATAAATGACGAAAAAAAATCTCACTTTGAAATGATTCTTGTCCTTCCATAGACTGAAGCCAGTCAGAGTAGCTTCTAAGAACTTCATTACAAACAGACCGCAATCAAACCTATTTAAACAACTCTATCAAATCCATATAATTTAAACAACTCTATCAATAGAAAAAAAAGGGGGGAAATAACTAACCCATTAGGTTGTTGAGGAACATCCAAATAGATACACGGATTTAAGCTAATGCCTCTTAGCTTTTCGTAACCATCTTGAAGTTTTTCTTGGAATAAGACAGTTTCGAAATTGAAGATCTAACATACAAAAAAAAGGAAATTAGTACCACGTAAAACCACCATACACAAACATGGATTGAAGAAAACAAAATAAAAGAATTAGAAAAGTTACAATGTCATCTACGTAAGAAGTTCCAGCCAGCTGATCACTAGCAGCTTTTGGCATGAGAGAGTCTAATATATAGTTTTTTTCCTTCTTCAGATCAGCAACACAAGCGAACCAGTGATCTCCTTTGTCATTACCAAGTACAAAAAACACCTATAAGCTTGAAATTGAAAAAGGTTAATGTTAGAATTAACTAATATGTAGAATAAAATAATAAGTGTATTCAGTTCATAATGAATTACCTTGTCAATAGTGCTCCCATTTTTTGGTATGTAGTGATTCTTAAGATAAGGGCCCCAAATAGATTTCTTATCCGATCCAGGCTTAGCATACTGCCACTCAATTGAAAATGAGGAGGCTTAGGAGGCTTAGAACACATCCAACATATAAACAACACTAATACGACATGTAACAATGGTAAGGAACACTAACCTTTACTGTTGTAGGTAAGTATAGAATATCATCCCTATTGAGCGTCTTAAGCACACCAAACATGTCAATCACCTACATACAAGTAGGTTGTGTTAGAAGACATGGACATTTGTGTTTATTCTTATAGTCTAGAAAGCAGACTATTGCATATTATGAGATTATCATATTCTCACCATGTCCATTATCCAAGCGCGCTTTTTCAAGCTTCGCAACCCTCCTCGAGTAACTTCCATCCACTCCGTGTCAACTAGAACCTCCTTTAAGTAACTAAAAATAATTGTGAATAGACGGTTGCAAATACGAAAATAAATAAGATATACATAAAAAAAATAAACTTACTTTGCATCTCTTCGATTGTTGAAAACAAAACCAAAAATATCTTCATCTGAGTACGGATATGGCGGTTTAGGTTCGTTTGGTAATTCTGTGTGACTTGTACCAAAATAAAGTTAGTTGCCAAATATACATTCTAATCAATGAAGCGTACATATTTTTGAAGTGTTTAAAGACATACTTACTTGACAGTAAACTAGAAAGCACGAGAATCAAATTGAACGTTACTTTTAAAACGGTTTTCATCGAAATTTAGGATTTGACAACAAGCCCTCAAACTGAAAAGTTACACTTGATGGCTATACAAAAAACAAACATAAAATTTTTTATAAACATCGATACGTAGATGGTTTTGTTGTAAATGTCCACTTATTAATAATCTTACTTCAAGTAGGCCTGTGGAAAAGCCTCTTTTGGTTCCTTTGTAGGTCTCTACTATAAGCATCATGTAAATTCCAGAATCAGTGTTGTTGCCAAGATTTGATTTCGGAACAAATTCTTCTACTGTATGCATATACACTGAGCCTATATGTGGCATTATTTCTTTCAAACGAGAAATAACAAAGTCTCTCTGCGGTAAAAAAATCAAGCAGAAAAGTGAAGAAACACGGAAAGGAAAAAAGGTTTTAAGAAATATAATTAAATAACATGCTATTATAATCTTACCTTAACTTTAATCATGTTTTCATACGGGGCAGACTTTAATTTCATCGGATTGAGGACATCCAACTTTGAAGTAAGAAAGTTGAAACAAAAAGTGAGTGGTTTTGGCAACAACACTGGAACAAAAACCTGAAAATTAGGAACAAAATTTTAAGATAGTTCCTAAATATCACAAATACTTTATAGTCTATATGATTGTTTATCTAGCAGCCAAATGAAATGTATCTAGCAGTGTAATGGAGTGTATCTAGCAGCCAAATGGAGTGTATCTAGCAGCCAAATGTAGTGTATCTAGCAGCCAAATGGAGTGTATCTAGCAGTGTAATGGAATGTATCTAGCAGTGTAATGGAGTGTATCTAGCAATGGTGAAGGGGATGGATACATATATGTAGCATGGTAGATACCCTCCATCTGCCTGTCAGATACATATATGTGGCATATTTTTTTTACGAGGAGGCCGGGTACCCTTAATAGAAAATAAAAGAAACACTGATCAAAGAATAAATACTTACTAGTGATGCTCCCACAAAGTCTTTTTCAATATCATTTTGCCAAAAAAAACATCAAGCATTAACCTAGATAAAAAATTTGCAATTATTTACCTATAAACTCAACAAAAAAGTTCTTAAAATCATACTCACAACATCAAATTCACTTGCTAGATACAACCGTGACGGTGAATTATGGGATTTGCATTTCTCAGCCTTGTTTAGGATGTGACACCCAGCATGGATAACAGGCTTGGACACCATATCACCCAAATAAGTGTCTTCAAATCTCGGCGGTTCAGCTGATGGTGGTCAGTCTTGAAAAGAATATCACTACATATACACATAGTACAAATTGTCATACAACTATATGGACAAAAGCCGACAGAAAGACGATCAAGTGTACTATAATAGAAAACTTGGCAGAGGGTCAAATCTCCGAGATTCATACCTATCATCAAGCAATTCGTTAGACAAAAATTCCACAAGTTCTTTTTCTGATTGATTCAACTCACCCACAACCTTAGTATTCCTCACAAAAAAAAAGGCGACTTAAAAACCTCAGACGGAAATCTATCCCTCTTAACCACCTCTGGCTCTGGGGGCAATGATGAAATGGGTGAAACAGTAAGTGGATTGAGTGCCTCCTCATTTATATGATCATTGAGTGCCTCCTCATTTATATGATCATCATCTTGTGATTCTGAACTAAGCCATCTAAATGAGGGTGGGCTAATACCACAAGGCATTGGGAAGGAAGGAGGTGTAAACTTTGGTGGAGAGGGTTGTGTAACCCGTGGAGACCGAAGGAGAGGTATTGAGGCTTTTGCTTTTTTCCGCGTATGATGAACTGGCTCAAATGGCTCAAACTCTTGAGACTCAAAATCAATAAGAATAGGAGAAGAAGACTTGGCCTTAGGGACTTTTTCTTTGTTCTGAAAGTTCATAGCATTACTCGTCTCATTGAGTGTCTGTTTCCCCAAAGCAGTTTCTAGTTTGATAAGAGCCGCCCACAAATCATCCTCAGTTTCAAACGTTTGCTTACCCAAATCAGCAAATCTTTTTCTTTTGTCATTGTCATCCAGTTCCTCTTTGTCAGCTTCATTAGAACATTCCCCCTTCTTTTCAACTTTGTCATTAGAAAATGCACCCTTCTCTTCAACTTTGTCATTCTCAACAGTGTCAGTTGTTTTTTGTGATGAGTATGAGGAATCACTTAGAGCCTCCGCCATTTATGCCATATGTTGTACAGATTTAGAAATGGGCCAATCAGTTTTAGCTTGTACTATTGCCTCTGAGAAGCTTTTATAGGCAGAAGCAAGGAAATTTGCACATTCTGCCAAATTCTTGATAAAGGAGTTACTTCTCTTTTTACTGTTCTTGGGAATATTGCAAGGCTCCGGTTCTTGATCAGGCATAGGTGGTTCTTGATGAGGCATATGTGATGGCTCACTAGCCTTCTGTTCATGATGAGGTGATGGCTTCTGTTCTTGATGAGGTGAAGGCGCACTAGATACCGGGAGACTGAAATTTTCTTCCTCAACTGCACCTTTCACAATACGAGCTTGAATACCTCCCCTACCAAACCCTTGTACCATCTGAGACTTAAGTCTGTCTGTAATAGCATGTTTCGTCCATCTAGCTAGAGTAGGGAACACTCGAGAAACTGAGAAATAACTATAGGACACTCTATCTAAATAGAGAAACACAAAAACCATAATCGGCCCCCCTAAATAATCATTCTTAGATCTTCTCCAAGATTCAACAGCTTCAATAAACTGTTTTCTAGTGAATTGACACCAGTTTAATGACGAAACTGATGATATATCCTTTAAACACTTCAACACTCTTAGGCTAGCAGTACTCCCTTTCACCCCCATTAGAAATATTGAGACTAAAAACAAAATG
>JAIUZE010017741.1:0-15328 GCA_022085475.1 Heliosperma pusillum | reverse complement strand
AGAAGACTAAAGATGGAGATCGGATTGCTCACTCCCGTTACATGGACCAAGATGGAACATCAAGACAAGCTTTTCGGGTCCAATCATGGATGGATTCCAAAGTTGTATTTTTGTTCATTTTGGTAGATATGCCACACTAGGACTTTGTAATTTTACGTATTTTTTGTTCTTGTTGCTTTTCATCACATGATAGTTAGTGCTTCATATTCCGCCTAAACCAAACCACCTACTACTAAAAATGCATGAAAATTGACTCATATAGTTTGGATGTTAGTTATCATGGTGTGACAACCCTCGCGAATGCGGAAATAAAACATACAAGCATGTGATTAATATAGCGGAAGATACGGTATTTTTAAAACTTTTCACATGCAATTTAGAAACGTACGAGGAATGTCAATAATTACAAACCAAAGTATAATATACTACAAGAGACGAAGTCTCTCAAAATGTTATCAAATGTCAAAGTTATTAGCAACTAGCTAACCAACGTCTAGAGGTGAATCATCCAGGCCAACGCCCGCTAGCTCACATCCGAACCCAAAATACCACAAGCAAAAAGCCATCCAATCAAGCAACCTGTTCATCCATGAAAAATATGAACGCCACAGTCAGTGGGGAGTAATTCCGGGTTCTCCCAGCCATATCACAATAAACGTACATAAACGGAAATACAAAAGTAGAAGCATGCATATATAGATATACATGTGATATACGAGAAGGATAAATAGGCAATTCAATACATAAGAATATCGATCCATGAAGTACAAAACCGTAACCATCATATTATAGAAAGACTCGGGGATGACACTCTTAGGCAACCATACACTCTCACTAGGGCTTGCATCTCACCGTTAGCGATCACAAGTAATCGATCATATAATCATCCGTTCAAACGTACAATACGTTGACGACATCTCTCACGGTAAATGACACGCACTAGCACCGTGTACATGCAAGTATGATTAAAAAGCATCCACGGGATAAAACATTGCCCTGAACGCATACACGATACAATTCATTTCGTATATGTAGACTAATTAACTCCCGGTAGGACGACGATCATAATACGGTCCTAGTCTAAACCTGGCCAGACTCTTGGAATAAACGTTTTCCGATTCGACATGCGATGACATTTCGCATCCAAGACTCGGTCAATCATAGATGTCGAGTACCCCAAATTCGGTAAACCTTCACGAAAGAGGCGGAAAAGAGCACAAGCGTCATAACAAGCGATACGCTACATGCAATGACACCACCTCGCAAGTATACAACATTTGACGGCCGGGTCGATCAACGCAAAGCGTTCGCCTGCCAACAACGTCGTCATATGCCCACTAACACATGCAATCAAGCAGTAAGGATATATTCCCCGTTCCGCCATTCCAGCCTTACGAACGTGGAGGTAGCCAAGGGAATGAGAGTACAAAGCACATAGAAAATTAGTGCTCAAACCGTAACATTTGTAAAACCGACTCAAAGTGGTACATATCAAAAACCGTCACAACACATGCGATACAAGCGAATGAAATATCATATATTCGAAACATTAATATTTAAAGTCATTACGTAAATTTATACGATACATGAACCATCGGGAATATTATAAATAAAAACGTAAGTAAGAATCTCAAAACAATTGTCAGCGCGTGCCAGCCGATCAGGTGGACCGGCTGCCGGCTACCCGGCTGGCCCAATATATCATTTGAAAACCTACTGAAAAAGCAGAGTGTCCGAGCCGGTCATTGGGACCGGCTGTCGGCTACCCGGCTGGGACCCAAGTCATATGAGAAAATGTAGGAAAAACACAGGGGTGTCTCAGCCGGTCGGCTGACCGGTTGTCGGTCGGCTGACCGGCTGTCAGACGGCCGGCTGAGACATAATTCATGCCCAAAATTTCACGTAACATAAACAATATACAGCCACTCCCCAGCCGGTGCTGACCGGCTGCCGGTCGGCCGGCTGGGGTCTATTATGCACGAAAACAACACTTTTAACACTTATGAATATTAACCAACTTCAATTATCATCATCAATCATCAATTCTCATTATCAAATATCAACTAACAACAACTAATATCAACAACACAATTTCCTAAGATTACTAATCATATTCTAAATACGATCACTGTCATAGAAAACACATAAAACACGTAAATGATATCAAGTAACCCTTCACCGTTACCTTTTCGCGTCTTCAATCCTTGCGATGTCCTCTTCTATCAAGAAGTAGTCTTTGTCGAGGTCTTGGAGGTCACCACCTACAATTAGATAATAAAAGATGAATATAATTCACCTTTGAGAAAGACGGATAAATTGAAAAGCGAAAAAGACGGTAATTTTATTACCAATACGGATATTAAAACTTGAGCAAATATGGAGGTTAGGGTTTGATGGTTACTTGGTGAGGAAGAAGAAGATTGAATGTGAGGGAGTTAGGGTTATGAGGGAGTATATGAAGGAGTAAGTGGAAAACATATGGGAAAAAGCCCATAACGTCTTAAGACGTAATTTACTCAAAATCTTGCTTAAAATCCAAATATGAACTCGAAAATTCTAAATTAGACACGGAAATTTAATTCTAAACTAAAACTAAATTTCCCTGAAAAGTATCCGTAAAATATTTTTACTATACAAAATAGGGTACATTTTGCAATGAAACTATTCAGAAAACAAGTTAAAACAACTACAAATTGAACTAAGGTTATTCACTTGGAAATTGCTCTGTTTTGTTTGGACTGGATGCTGTAAGAAGGAGATATGACCTTAACCAAAGCACAAAGCCAATAGTTGAGGGTTGAACCTTGATCCCAGCACACAGCTAAGGGTCCAAGTTTACTTCCAAGCACACAGCAATGGAAGTTTTCTCAAGCACACAGCCAAGAGATATCAACAGAAACAATGGTTTCAGTTTTTGTGTTTACTTCAAATCTGCCTTTCATTCATTAGAAACAAGCCTTATATAGGCAATAGGATTACATCTTGATCGTCCAAACACATCTAAGGCTAGTAATGATCCTCAAAAGAAACAAAATAACAACTACAAACTGATACAAACTGAAATAAAGTAAACATTAGAAAAACAGTTCTGAAAGAGACAAGTTTCTTGTTGCCTTGCTGCTGCTTTGTTATATGGTCCATAGTGGACTTTTTGCTTGGTGTTTTGGTTCTAAACTTGAGTAGTATTAGTCCCCAAAGTCTGAGCAAAAATCCCTCGAGTCTGCTTGGCCAAAAGAAGAAACTTTGATAGTGACAGCTGAACTGCTCTTGGATAGGTGAGAACTGGACTGGTGAACTTGGCTCTTGTTTTGAGAGGTGTTCCTGGCGTTTTCTGAGGAAGGTTCCCTGGACAAAAAGGTAGTAGACCCTCCCTAGAACCAAGCCCCATAGTTGGTTTGAAGTCCCTAAGCTTGGAAGTTACCCTGAGACCCTCCCCAAGGTACTGCTGCTGACTGAATTTCCTGAGGTTTTGTTGGCTTGTTTTGTGAGTCTGTCTTGTGTCTTGGCTGGCCCTGGCTCGTGTCATGGCTATCAATGGCTCGTGTCATGGCTTGTTTGCTTGGGCCTGGACTATACAAAGCATTAAGATAGCTTTTGACATAGAGTGAGGTTGGTATTGGATCATGGTTGGACTGATCATAGGTTGGTTGGTCTTGTCTTTGAGCTTGGCATTGAACTCCTGTTGCAACCCCTCCTTCTTGAAAAAGATTTGCCCTCAAATCCTCTTCATCCTCAGAGTCCTCCTGATAATGACTTAGATCTCCCACATTGAATGTCCCATGTACCCCATAATCTCCTGGTAAATCTATCTTGTAAGCATTAGGTCCTACCCTTTCAAGCACCTCAAAAGGACCATCAGCTCTTGGCATGAGTTTGTTTTTCCTCTTCTCTGGAAACCTTTCTTTCCTTAAGTGCAACCACACCATATCTCCTGCCTTGAACTCCCTAGCTTTCTTTGGACCTTTGGCTTTTGACTTATACATCTAATTTGTCTTCTCAATCTGTTTCTTGACTTGACTGTGAATCTGCATCATTTGTTGTACTCTTTCCTTGGCATCATAATTGACTTCTTTCCTTATCACTGGGGCTAGGTCTGTTGGCATTAGAGGATTAGCACCATAAACAACTTCAAAAGGGGTCTTACCTGTGCTGTGTGATGGAGCTCTATTGAATGCAAACTCAGCCTGTGACAGTTTGATATCCCAATCCTTTAATGACTTAGCAATGATACATCTCAAGATCCTTCCTAGAGTTTTGTTAGTAACCTCTGTCTGTCCATCTGTTTGGGGGTGGTATGCTGTGCTGAAGAGTAACTTTGTCCCTAGGAGTCTCCAGAGTGACCTCCAGAAGTGGCTCATGAACTTAGTGTCTCTGTCAGACACAATGCTCCTTGGCACCCCATGCAGCTTTACTATTTCCTTGAAGTAGAGCTCAGCTACCCCCATGGCATCTTCTGTCTTCTTGCAAGCAACAAAATGGGCCATTTTGCTGAACCTGTCCACTACCACCATGACTGAGTCTTTGCCCCTTTGTGTCCTAGGCAGTGCCACTATGAAGTCCATGCTGATGTCCTCCCATGGTTTGTTTGGTACAGGTAGAGGGGTGTAGGGACCTGCTTGGAACTGTGACTTGGCTAATTGACAGGGTTTGCACCTCTTGATAGTATCCTGCACATCACCCAGCATTTTGGGCCAGTAGAACTGCTCATGTAATATCTCATAGGTCTTTTGTACTCCAAAGTGCCCTGCAAGCCCATTGCAATGGACCTCCTTGACTAGTAACCCTCTGTAAGGACCTCTAGGTATGCATAGCTTGTTTCCTTGGAAGAGGAACCCATTCTGTGTCAAGTATTTACTTCCCTTCTTGAGCTTTCCTTCTGAATACACCTCCCATTCCTCCTTGAAGTCTGGATCTTCTATGTAGAGTTCCTTCATGAACTCAAAGCCTAGGACCCTTTGCTCCATGAATGACAACATCACAGATCTCCTAGAAAGAGCATCAGCCACTACATTGTTCTTTCCTTCTATGTACTTGCTTGAAAAGGAGAAGGATTGCAGAAATTCCACCCACTTGGCATGCCTGGGGTTGAGTTTGTGTTGGCCATTGATGAACTTCAAGGCCTCATGGTCTAAATATAGCACAAAAGGCTTAGGTTTTAGGTAATGCTCCCAATGATTCAGGGCTCTCACTATGGCATAAAACTCTTTGTCATAGGTAGAGTAATTCAACCTAGCCCCACTTAACTTCTCACTGAAATAAGCTATGGGCCTCTTCTCTTGAACCAGTACTGCCCCAACTCCTAACCCACTTGCATCACACTCCACTTCAAACAGCTTGTTAAAGTCAGGTAAGCCTAGTATAGGGGATCTGCACAATAGATCCTTAATGGTATTGAAGGACTTCTCTGCCTTTTCTCCCCAAGTGAACTCCCCTTTCTTCATACATTCTGTGATGGGAGCCATGATAGAGCTGAACCCCTGAATGAACCTTCTATAGAAGGATGCCAACCCATGAAAACTCCTGACCTCAGTTACTGTCTTGGGGGTGGGCCAATCCCTGATTGCCTTAACCTTCTCAGGGTCAACAGCTACCCCATCCTTTGAGATAATGAACCCAAGGAAATGAACCTCAGGTTGCATGAAAGTGCACTTCTCTAGCTTACCATATAACTTATTCTCCCTAAGAACCTCACAAAGTAAATTCAGCTGTTGTAGGTGTTCCTTCTTGCTTGAACTGTAGACTAGAATGTCATCAAAGTATACCACAATGAATTTTCCCAAGTAAGGCCTTAATACTTCTGTCATGAGCCTCATGAAGGTGCTAGGGGCATTGGAGAGCCCAAATGGCATCACTAGCCATTCATACAGCCCATGCTTGGTCTTGAATGCAGTCTTCCACTCATCCCCAGCTCTAATCCTTACTTGATGATACCCTTGTCTTAGATCAATCTTGGTGAACACTTGAGCCCCACTGAGTTCATCCAGAATGTCATTAAGTCTAGGTATAGGGAACCTATACTTAATGGTGATGTTGTTGATTGCTCTGCTGTCTATACACATCCTCCAAGTTCCATCCTTCTTAGGCACTAGCAATGCTGGTACAACACATGGGCTAAGAGACTCCCTGACATACCCTTTGCTAAGCAGCTCTCCCACCTGAGATTGCAGCTCTTGTGTTGCCCTGGGGTCACTTCTATAAGGTGGCTTGTTTGGAAGGACAACCCCAGGCACCAGAACAATGTGGTGCTCAATTCCCCTTAGTGGGGGTAACCCACTAGGTAGTTCAGCAGGGAAAACATCCTCATAGACTTTCAGCAAGGCTTGTACCTCTTTAGGCACCTGGTTAGAACCTTCCCCTACCTCCTTGGTGAGGAGGACATAGACTGGCCTGAGATCATTTAACTCTTGCTCCATTTCTGATTCACTCAACAGTAGAACTTCTTTAGCAGCTTCAGTTAAGAGTGGAGGGTTCCCTTTCAGGATAGGGGGTAAAGGAGCTAAGATGATTTTCTTCTTCCCAAACCTGAAAGAGTAAGTGTTGTCCCTTCCCTGATGGACAACATCCCTATCAAACTCCCAAGGCCTCCCCAATAGAAGGTGACGAGCATCCATGGGCAATACATCACACAAGGCCTTATCAGCATATCCCTTACCAATAGAAAATGGAACAAGACACTGTTGATCTACCTTAACTTCAGCCCCCTTGTTCAGCCACCTAAGCTTGTAAGGTTGAGGGTGGTCTTTGGTGGGCAATGTTAGTTTATCCACCAGTGTTTTAGAAGCTACATTGGTGCAGCTACCTCCATCCACAATCAGATTACACACCCTCCCTTTTATGGTGCACCTAGTTCTAAAGATCTGGTGTCTCTGATCTTCTTCTAAGGGTTGGGGTTCTGTGCGCATTACCCTCCATGTCACTAGACTTAACCCAGCATCACGCTCTATCAACTCCTCACTAGCCTCTATCTCAGGCTCTTCCATCTCATCATCACAGAC
This sequence comes from Heliosperma pusillum, assembly GCA_022085475.1. Classification (NCBI taxonomy): domain Eukaryota; kingdom Viridiplantae; phylum Streptophyta; class Magnoliopsida; order Caryophyllales; family Caryophyllaceae; genus Heliosperma; species Heliosperma pusillum. The sequence goes on along the minus strand of JAIUZE010017741.1, from coordinate 8,333 downwards.
CAACACCTCATCATCTCCCCAATGAATTACTTCTAGGGTTCTCAGAGCTCTTTTAGATGGACATTCTCTAGCAAAATGTCCATATCCTTGACATTGAAAACACTTTTTGGGAGGGGTAGTTTTTCTTTGGCCTGCATCAACAGCCACGCCTTTATCAAGGTTGAAAGGAGTCTTAGTAGGAACCACGGATCTCCTATCTTGACTCCTACAAAAGGTTTGTAGATAGGGGTTCTAGCAGGTGTCTTAGAGGCAATGGCTTTTCCTTTCCCCAACTTTTCTACTCTTAAAGACAAGTTGACAGCTTCCTCAAAGGAGTATATATTTTGTAGCCTGACTTTACTAGCTATCTTCTCATCCAAGCCTTCTAAGAACCTTGCTATCTTTTGCTCAGATTTCTCAACAACCTCACATTGCAGTGTGAGTTGTTCAAAGTCCCTTAGATAAGACTCTACAGGTCTTTGGTCTTGTTTCAGGTGAGTGAGCTTAATGAACATGTCCTGAGTGTAGTCCCAAGAGACAAACTTAGCCCTCATTTTCTTTTTCAGTTTGAGCCATGACTTAACAGGTTCTTTCCCTTCCCTAACCCTCAAGGTTTTCATGTTTTCATACCACAGTGAGGCATAACCTTTTAGTTTCATGATAGCAACCTTAAAAGCCTTTCTATCAGAGTATCCTTTAAACTCAAAGACTCGTTCTACAGACCTTAGCTAATCTAGGAAATCATCAGGGTTCATGCTACCTAGAAAGTCAGGGATTTCTACCTTTATGTCTTTGTCCTGGTGTCTGAGAAGACTTTGATCTGAGCCATCTGAGTCTGACATTTCAAATTGATCTACAGGTTGCCTCCTCCTTCCTCCATCTTGTGGGAAAAGTGCTCCTCTTCCTCGACCTCTGCCTCCCCTTGTATCATTGTTCTGTTGGCCCTCAAGGAGTTCATCGACAGATCTGGAGACCTCCATCACTGTTCGGACAAGACCTTGAACTGTGTTTTTAAGACCTGTGATTCTCTTAGTTAGGTAGATGAACTCACAAACCAAAGCTCTGATAACCAATTTGCAATGAAACTATTCAGAAAACAAGTTAAAATAACTACAAATTGAACTAAGGTTATTCACTTGGAAATTGCTCTGTTTTGTTTGGACTGGATGCTGTAAGAAGGAGATAGGACCTTAACCAAAGCAAAAAGCCAATGGTTGAGGGTTGAACCTTGATCCCAGCACACAGCTAAGGGTCTAAGTTCACTTCCAAGCACACAGCAATGGAAGTTTTCTCAAGGACACAGCCAAGAGATATCAACAGAAACAATGGTTTCAGTTTTTTGTGTTTACTTCAAATCTGCCATTCATTCATTAGAAACAAGCCTTATATAGGCAATAGGATTACACCTTGATCGTCCAAACACATCTAAGGCTAGTAATGATCCTCAAAAGAAACAAAATAACAACTACAAACTGATACAAACTGAAATAAAGTAAACATTAGAAAAACAGTTCTGAAAGAGACAGGTTTCTTGTTGCCTTGCTGCTGCTTTGTTATATGGTACATAGTAGACTTTTTGCTTGGTGTTTTGGTTCTAAACTGGAGTAGTATTAGTCCCCAAAGTCTGAGCAAAAAGCCCTCGAGTCTGCTTGGCCAAAAGAAGAAACTTTGATAGTGACAGCTGAACTGCTCTTGGATAGGTGAGAACTGGACTGGTGAACTTGGCTCTTGATTTGAGAGGTGTTCCTGGCGTTTTCTGAGGAAGGTTCCCCGGAAAAAAAGGTAGTAGACCCTCCCTAGAACCAAGCCCTATAGTTGGTTTGAAGTCCCTAAGCTTGGAAGTTACCCTGAGACCCTCCCCATGGTACTGCTACTGACTGAATTTCCTGAGGTTTTGTTGGCTTGTTTTGTGAGTCTGTCTTGTGTCTTGGCTGGCCCTGGCTCGTGTCATGGCTATCAATGGCTTGTGTCATGGCTTTTTTGCTTGGGCCTGGACTATACAAAGCATTAAGATAGCTTTTGACATAGGGTGAGGTTGGTATTGGATCATGGTTGGACAGATCATAGGTTGGTTGGTCTTGTCTTTGAGCTTGGCATTGAACTCCTGTTGCAGATTTGCGGGTGTTACAATGGACATAAAGATGTCATACGGATTTGAAGGCCATCATCTTAGTTTATTCATTCTCGCAATCTAGATATTCGTTCACTTAAAATGAATTAAAATAAAGTTGATGGGATCTTCCTCTAAAACCTAAAATTGAGACTAGTCTTTATAGGCCAAACTAATATGAATCCCTTCTTCGTCGGTAGGCATATAGGACCTTACTCTCCATATGACCCCTTCTATGTTGGGTAAGTAGTATGTGTTGACTTAGTTTACCTCAAAATTATAATCCGAAGAGTTTCTCGTGATTATGATGGTCTATAGATAAAAGTTTATCGACCAAGAATTCTAAAGGTAGAATTAGCCAAGAGGTTGGCTTATCAATTTACAGATAATTGAGTCTTGGGATCATTTATATAATTCTTGAGGGAGGTCAATTGTATAAATGCTTGAGTCTTCGCATTAAACGAGTTTTTGCACTAGACTTAATTCATATCGATGAGTATGCTTATTATGTTTTTCCTTCTTTTTTACAGTGTAGAATTCGTCTTATATTGATAATACTGCTATAACAAATGGTTGGCCATAATGATGTCCCTATCTAAAGTGCCACACTCGCACGCGAGTCCTGGCTTAAAACTTTCATGGACCACATGAATCAATCCACGCGACTGAAGAATGACGGGTCCAACTTTGCGGACTGGGTGGCGGCATTACGGAATCCTGCCATTGCTGACGGCAAGCTCAAGTACTTGACTGAGCCAATACCGCCAAACCCACGCCCCAATGCGAGAGCTAACGAGTCACTTGCTTATAGTGACTTCGTTATGGAAGCGGGTGCGATAAAGAACGTACTCATCTTTGCAATGGAAACCAATTTGCAAAGACGCTTCATTGCCCAAGGTGCAAATAAGATTTTCACCACGCTCACTAACGAATTCTCAAAAGCACCGAGAATCGTTACTTATGAGCATACCTGTCGCTTCTTTGAGGCGAAACTCTAGAAGGGCTAACCGGTTAGCCCACACATTCTTGATATGATTGAGAATGTCGAGAAACTGGAGGCACTTGATTGCAAAATCAGTGAGAGCATCGTCATTGACCGTGTGCTTCATTCACTTCATGATGGTTTTTCCCTTTTCAGGGCAAATTACTACATGAATGACATGAAGAAAAGTCTTCATGAGCTACACTCACTTCTCGTACAGACCGAGAAGGATCTGAAATTGAGTGGGAGCATGAAGCAAGATGTTTTCATGATTTCCAACAAGAACAAAGGTAAGGGCAAGGCTCACGGCGACCTAAATGTAGGGAAGCCAAAGTTTAAGAAGTCAGGAAAGGGTAAGAGTGGGCCTGGTGAGACAAGTAGCTCACAAGGCAAGGCAAAGAGCAAGGACAGTGACATAGAGTGCCACTGATAAGTAATATTTTGTATTGATTTATCCCCCGTTTTAGCTCGCTTTCTATACGATTTATGCACTTTGTTAAGTGATTAACGAGCTAATATTGCTATTCTAGTTGGTTTGCGTGTTTTGACTCGTTTTATAGGAAATGAAGCGGTTTTGCTATATTTTCCTACTTTATGGAGCAAAGACACTAGGATACGAGTTTTCAAGGTATTGATGATAGCCAGTTCACGATTTGATTACGATTCCGCTACATCTTTCCTCGAATAGACTCAATTTGGATTTTGGCTTTGAACTTTAAAAGAAAACTCAACCCAAGTCAAGAGAAGATCAGCCCAAGCCCAATTCCGTAATGCATTGACCAAAGACTAAGGCATAGGATTCCGTGCCTAAGATGAAAAGACGGAAAATCCGACTTACACAAAAACCTGATCTGATTACCTGTTACCCGATCGGGTATTTCTGTAAGAAGACGTTACTTGGCTCTTCTTCAATCCGAGCTTAAATAGGTGGTTTAATGCATTGACTAGGGTACGAATATGGACGAGGGATCAGAAGCCATGCATCCCTATAAAAGCCAATGATCATCCAAGCATCTAAGCATCCAATTATCTTTTATCTAATCTTACTTTCATATAATCTAGTATCATCTTTACATATCTTTTAGCACATTTTCTTACAAGTTTTTATAGTTTTCTTAGTATTTCTCTAGTGTTACTTAGCCTTTGTTATTGGGTATTTGTTCTTATTTTCGTTCTTATATACTCATATTCCAATTCGGTAATTCTCTAACATTAGTTTACTTATGCAATTTTAATCATAATGAATTATAATCTCACTAGTATCATTTTCATAATATTGTTGTTATTAGGAAATCAAACTAAAATTAATCTAGTTAAAACCAAAGTATTATTTAGCATGTCACATTTTAATTTACCTAATCAAATAATCCTAAAATTTGTTATTAGAATCATTGTTAACATAATCACCATAATCACTTTAGTATTTATATTTCATAGTTTAATTTCATACATCTTTTTCTTGCTAATTTAGTTAATCACATAATCACATAGATTAGATTAATTCTAATACTGTAAAATTAACATTGTTTAAATAAAATAAATAGAGTTGTAATATTTGAAATGAATTACGAGTTAAATGAATTATAAGAAGAGTTGTTACCAATTGAACCATCTAAATTGTTTCTTCCTTTGGTCGTGTCAAATTCTATAACTTTGTTTAGTGGCCATAAGCAATTGTTTGTATTAGTCATTTCTATCTTTATGACGAGAGTTGGGATAGGAATTAGGACTATCAATAGGGGTTTAGTGACTTAACCATGCTGAAAGGACGTTAGGACCCACTAAAAGGTCGGTACGAATCCGGAAGGAATATACCGCTACAAGGCCTAGACAATCATAAGTAATTCTAATATTGGTATCTATGAGACTTTTAATTAGTTTTACATGTATTTCTCTTTCACTATATCAACTTGATTAGTTAGTTTACTTTATCGTTTTAGATAGTTTATTTTATTGTCTTTTTATTTCTATTATTAGATAGTTTACTTTATCGTTATCTAGTTAGTTTATCGTCTTTTTATTTCCGTTCCTAGATAGTTTTTATTATTGTTATTCTCTAGTTTAATAGTTTAGTTAGTTAGACTTTCAATATTGTTATTTAAATATCGTCTTTAGATAGAATTTAGTTGTTAATATTCAGATCAGAGGGTTTCCCCGATCGGGTACGTGACAACCCGATCGGGTAAGTCTTCTGTTCTGGGTTTTTGTTTTGCAATTTACATATTTGTCATTTACATATCGTCATTTACATATTTGTCATTTTATTTCATGTTAATAGTTTAGACAGACAACTCAAGTGACTCGATTCTAAATGAAAACCAATCCATAGCAATTCATAAGTAACACGTATTCCCTGAGGATCGACAGCCTACTTCCCTAATTACATTTCTTATGTTGTTAGCCTAAGTGCGGGTAATTATTTTTGTTCGGGACCGCGACAGAACCGACCAAATTTTGGCGCCGTTGCCGGGGAGCACGGTTTTGTTTATTTGTGAATTGTTGGTTTTTATTTCTATCATTTCTAGGTGCAACCGTACCTAATTCATTTCTAACTTTCTCTTTTGTGTTTTTCTTGTAGGTTGATAAAATGGTGCTAACTAGAGAAGATCCAAGGTACAAGGTTTTTGAGCTTGCCAGTGGGATCCTTAGGGTCCATTTGACTTTGATTGCTCTTATCGAGGGTAATCAATTTAGTGGAAAACAAAACGAAAACCCGTCTCATCATCTTCAAACCTTTTGCGAACTTTGTCAAACCTTTATGAGGGAGGGAATCACCCAAAACGAAATTAGAGAAACACTTTTTCCTTTATCACTAAACGGAGAAGCAAAATGGTGGTTCACCCGTCGCTTAAAGGAAGCAACAAGACCTATGCAGTGGGAAGAGACTGTCATCGCTTTTCACCGTAGGTTCATAAGCAATTTGTCAAACCTATCAACCAAATCACAAAAAGAAAGAGGGGAAGGTTCACAACCTAAAGGGGGAGAGCGAAAGAAGAGTCGAGTGGAAACTTCAATTGAAGTTGACACTACCATTTCCTTAGCTTGTCCTAGTCAATCTAACGAAACCACCCCAAAGAGCACATTATATCGCCCCAAAGTTTTTCACCCATTTACCTCAATTACAACACCATGTGAACTTTGTGGTGGGATAGGGCATGTACCTCAACGATGTGGGAACAAACTCACAACCTTAAACCCTTTCCACCCACGAGTTTATCGAGCCCAATCTACTCATACACCACAATACTCATCTTTTCAAAACAGTTTAGTAAATGCCAAGTTGAGAGAAGTATGTCAAGCCCAAGAATCCATGTGTTCTGCCTTAGGCTCACTTACTTCAACCATCTTGTCTCTTCAAAAGAGAATAGATGAGTTGACCCTATCAAGTTCTAGCCAAACCTCCCAAGAAAGTGAAGAACCATTGATAGTCACAATCGGTGATAAACCTTTCGAGAATCCTTTTGGGAAGGGTAAGAACTCCATCAAGGATGAAGAATGAGATTGCCATGGGTGTTGGTAAAAAGGTAAATGAGGAACTTCAAGGACGAATCCAGCTGCTAGGAGCTAAAATCCCTTCATAAGGCTTAAGGGGGGATAGAACAACAAAGTCTAGCATGACTCAAAATGCGCTTGTCGGGAGGCAACCCGTCTTTTTCTTTTCTTTTTCTTTGTGCATTCTTTTTCTTTTACTTATTAGACAATGATTTTTATTTTGGACTATTATATTTGGACTCTATTTTTGGATTTTGTATTGTAATAGTTAGGAACATTTTCTTCGTTTTACTTGTTATTATGCATATTTCGTCAATAGATTTTCGTACTTAGAATCGGAGGACCTATTGAGACAAGACGAAGCTATCCTTGGCACAAGTTGTCAAGATCACTAAGGTTAGTAAGTATGTGCAAGGACATAGCCAAAAGGTAAGAGCAAGTGGCAAAGAAAATAGAAACAAAAACCGGATCAGCAGGTTTACCCGATCGGATCCATGTCTACCCGATCGGGTAAATGGTCTGTTTCGTGTTTTACTCTATTTTCTTCTATAAAACCCATTTGCTACCCTTTTGCTTGCTACCTTATACCCGTGTTCTTCAATCTCAAAGCTAAAATTTTCTCAAAACCCTCAATTCTTAGTCTATTCTTGCAAAATTTGTTCCTATAGTTCATCAAGAGCAACTTCTAATCATCATCAAGTAATTAGTTATTTCTACTTTAGTTACTTCAATCTCTCTATATTTTTCAGAAATCCAACATAAACAAACCCTAACTCCAATTTGGGGGTTTTTTATTTTGATTGTAAAACTTGTTTAAATTGGATTTCTAATGATTTTTACATGCTATAGAGTGAATTCTAGTGATTAATTAGGATGATTACTTTGATTTGGATGCCCATTAGCTAAATTAGGATACTCATCTTTGCTATATGTTAACAACTTTTGCTTAAGTGGTAGTATGATGCTTGAATACATGCTTTATACTATGCACTTATGATCTTGTCATGTTAAGTTAGCATTGGTACCTTTAGGTAGTAGCCAAATTCATTCAAGTATATGTTGCTCACCTAATTAACATATTGCTATGCTTATAACATCCATTTGTGCTTAAAAGATAGCATGACAATGTTTTACTAAGGTCACTATACTTGAATTTGTGCTTAAAGCTAAGTATTATAACACGTATGACTATCAAATTGTGTTTACAAATGAAGTGTTTTAATACTAGTTATTTGTAGAAAATGGCACCTACACTAAGGAAATCAAAGAGGGCAAGAACCTCCACTCAAGGAGAGAGTAGTAGAGCACAAGAGGAAGATATTGAAATGCTTGAAGCTGATGAACAAAATAAAGGGAATGCTATGCATGATCCTAGCTTCCCGGATGTAGAGTTTAGCTCACAGGAGCAATGGCAAAAATGGTGCGTTCTAAAAAGCAAAGGTATGAGGGCTACAAAGTTCCTCAATGTTTCTTCTTTAAGGCATATGAAACTTCTTGAGCATGTTAAGGGGTTGTTTAGGGGTCTAGGTATGCATGTTAGCATGAACTTTAGCTATGAGACCTACCCTCAATTAACTCTTGAATTTTTGAGCTCGTTCGAGTTGCATCGGTCTAGAAATAGAAACACTATGCCTCAAGTTCGGTTTCGTTTGTTCAATGATGATTTTAGTATGAACTTGGAGAACTTTGCTAGTTATTTTGGTCTCACCACTGAAAATACTGTTCCCTCACCTCCGGAAGGCTTTGATGTTAGCCTGCTTTGGAGTGCTA
>JAIUZE010017736.1:0-10030 GCA_022085475.1 Heliosperma pusillum | reverse complement strand
TATGCCGATGTCCGTCGTCGACCACTTGAATTTGATGTTGATGACCGTGTGTTCCTTAAAGTGTCACCAATGAAAGGAGTGAAACGGTTTGGAGTGAAGGGAAAGTTGAGTCCTAAATATATTGGACCGTTTTGTGTGCTTAAAAGAGTTGGTCCTGTTGCTTATCGTCTGGAATTACCTCCGAACTTGAGTAAAGTTCATGATGTGTTCCATGTTTCGCAATTAAAGAAGTATATCAGTGATCCGAGTCATATTATTCAAGAGGAAGTGTTGGACTTGGAACCTAATTTGGCTTTGGAGGAAAGGCCGATTCGTATACTTGAAAGGGCTAACAAACAACTCCGAAACAAGGTGGTACCTTTAGTTCGTATCCTTTGGCGTTGTGGACACGTCGAATCAGAAACTTGGGAACCCGAAGCTCAAAATGTAGATAAATATCCCGAGGCCTTGTTTGAGTAATCTCTTTCTTCCTTTCTTATTTCTATTCGATTTATTTTTCGAATATTCCGTTCCTTCTATCAATATCACTTCTTATAGATAGATTACTATAAGCTTTAGTTAGAAATTTTAGGAATAGATAATAGAGTTATTATCCTTACTATGAAAGTTTTAATTAAAAACTTTTAGAAATGTTTTATGATTTCAAGTATTTTACCGTCAAGGAGTGTTGAGACTCGTTATTGGAGACGTTCGATAACTAGTTTTCTCATTTATTGATGCGGAAATGTATCCTTTAAAGTCTTTGATTTGGGCGACGAGGTTTTTGACCGCGGACGAGAACCTTCCGTTCCATTGATAAGACCCTATATTTTTATTATAAGTATATTTTTAACAGTTTGAAATAGACCTACATATATGTTACGTTCCTTCTTCTAAGTTTCGAGGGCGAAACTTTTTAAAAGGAGGGGTGATTGTAACAACCCGAAAAGTACCCAATTTTTTTAGTAAAAAAATATTTACTAACCCTTTTCAGTAGAACTTAAGTTTTTAAAATAGAAATTTTTGTTCCGAGTCTTATTTTGAAATTTCGCGTTCGTATTTGGAATTTTTGAGAGATTTCATGAAAAGACCGTTTTTAGTCATCTTTGACTTTTCTTGACTTTTAAGTCGTCTTTGACTTTCCTTGACTTGTTAAAAGTCGTCATCGACTTTTCTTGACTTTTAAGTCGTCATAAACTTTTTCTTGACTTTTAAGTCATCTTCGACTTTTCTCGACTTTTCAGTCAACTTTGACTTCCGTTGACTTTTTCCCGACTAGCCTCATAAGTTGAAGACCGAAATTTTATTTAAAAAAATAATATTTTTGATTTATTTTTATTTAGATTTATTAAGATTTATCATAATTTAATATAATTATTTTGAATTTATTCGGAATTTAAAGAATAACTTATACGGTTTTTATCCAAACGTCATTTAACTATTCCCGACGCATCGTAAATCGCGCAACAAAATCGAAACTCGACTTTGGCATGAGTCACACGCCCATGTCATCGTTTTCCACTCACAATTGGATATTTTAATTGTTTCGATTAAACTAATACAACTATCTTAGATATTTGTTACTTTATCGATCAGTTAAAGAAAATTACGCAAATCGCTCAAAATCAGACCCGATATCACCCAACATCACACGGCTCTTTCCTCTTCTAATAGGCTTGATATTTTCATTTCTTTTCATTAATATACCATAATATCTAGATATTTAATATAATTAACGTAATATTTAATCAATTACCGTAATATAATTATTTAACGCGAGTTAATTCCGTAACAACAATTTCGAAATCCGACTCCATATTTCCTCTATAATACACGGCTCCCTCACCCAACATAACTCACTAACAACTTTTCATTTTTCAACAAAAATCAAATAAAGATCAAAATATCACTTTCTTTAATCGTTCTTCATTTGTTCTTCGTGTTCTTCAATGTGTCATCAATCGTTCTTGAGCAAAACCTTCATAAAATCTTTCATGTCTTAATTAAATCGTCCTAACTTATAATTTCTAGCTCTCCTCTTCGCTCCCATCTTCACGTACGGTTTATTTTCAATTCCGTCAAAATCGTTTTCAACACTATTATGGAAAATCATATTTTAAGTTCTAATAATGTTTTCTTGTCATATCTTATAGGGGAAGATTTTGAAGACGAGTTTGGTGACTCGTATATCTTAGGAGAAGACTAGAAGAAGGGTTTCTTAGTTCTTAGTTCTTATTATTTTGGTGCTACTTGATTTTAGCTAGCTAAGGTAACGATTCCGAGTTACTCGACGGATAAATGTTACATAGCTTTGGTTTTTCTTTAGTTTTGGTTCATCTTTAGTTTGTGTTCATATTATTATGATTTTATGATTTTTAGTTAGTAACATGTTAAGTAGTAGTTATTATGGTGTTTTATGATTTTATAACATGTTGGTTGTTCTTGATGAATTTGGATGATTATTCATAATCATGATTTTTGTATGATTGATGGTTGTTTTGATTGTTTAAAAATGGATGTTGTTAATTAAAAACATGTTAGAATTAATGTGGAATTTGGGGTGGTTGTTTTAAGTGGTGGCCGGAAATAGTGGTGGTGGTGAACCGGACCAGACCGGCCGGTCCAGGCCGGTTCAGACCCGGTCTGGGTTGGTCCATGGTGGGTCCGGGTTTTGGTCCTTGGGTTGTGTCGATGTTTGATAGTTTAATTGTTGTTTGGACGAGTTTTAATTAAGTTAAGCATGCGGGAAATAATTAAGAAACGGTTTTGGTAATAAGTGTAAAATCTGCCAAAACAGCCCATTTAGGCCGTGGGACCCAGTTCAGGCCCATGTGGGGTCCGGCCCAACTCAGCCCGTGGGTCCCACCTTGGGACTTGTGACGGTTTTTGAGTTATCCTCATTTTTATCGCGTTTTGTAATAATTAGCAAGCGAGAAATATTAATAAGTAAAATATTTATTTAAAAAGATTTCTCATTGAATTATTATTTCTCACATGTTAGGAATTATAAGACGAGATCGTAGTTTAAATTTATATTCTTTAAGTCAAACGGGGTTTGGGATGTTGTAATATTTCACATGTTAGAAGTTTTTAAGAAAATAACATGTATTGAATATGTTGATTTTTATGATTAAGTCTATGTGAAAAAGACTCTGTTTCTAGCCGGTTTGACCAAACGGGTTTGGTCAAACTAAGATCTAGTCAGCCCCGATTTGACTGATGACCCGTCGCGGGACTCGGGTCGGGGATTTGTCTTCAAGGGAGGTTGTATTTAATTCTGAATTAGCCTTAGTAGATATGAGGCGATATGATATTTGATTATTATTGATATGCAATTAGTCACATGATAGGATGTTTTTCCCGTGACTGTTTTTATTATATGGTTGGTGTCGTGTTGACTAAGTACCCATAGAGAATTATGAGTATATGGCGGTCTTGACCTTTTAATTCTAACTATTATCTCTGGACCATGACATTGATCAGGCCGTTACTATCTTTAACGAGAATAGGATGTTTGTGCTTGATAGATTCTGTGTCCCGGCTTGGTGGGTTTATATCCAAGTCGGGGTATGGCTGCCATTGTTTCCACTTTGGGAAATGGAGCCAGTTTAAGTACTAGCCAACCCCTTTGATGGATCTTCTTAGGGTGTACTCATGTGATTGTATCATGGGTCTTGGATGCGATGTTTTTCCGCATTTCTCTGGGTCTGCGCAGTCTAGGTGTAGGGTTGAGTCGTATCTTGGACATGTTTCTGAGAGGAACCTCTGAGCTAAGATATGTGCTTTGGATCTGGGCCATGTCATTAGTGTGACCGCTGAGCCTAGATGTGTGCTTGGTATTTGGGCCATGTTACTAGAGTGACCGCTGAGCCTAAATATTTAAGTAAATCCTACCTCGTGGTATAGACTCGAGTTACAGTCGACTATTGACGGTTCTAAGAACTTATGCCTGTTTGTAGATGTATTGGTCTTTCATGTTTGATGATTCTATGAGCTTTAGAAGGTGAGATGCAAGCCGGCTAAGGTTGATAGAGTTTGGATTACTGATTGTTAACTGATTCACATGATTACGTGTTGATTAGGGTTTGAGTGTATCATGGCCATGTTACAGGGTAACCTCTGAGCTAGCATACCAGCTTCCCTACCTCTTGTTATAGTTTATTATCGGTTTCACATGATAGCTTTCATATGATAGGTTATATGTTAGTTAATTGTTTCATAACATGAAAAGCATATCATTATATGTTAAGTTTTGTATTTTCCATATACATTGCTTTTATGTTATTCATGTTTAATTAAACTCGACATTTCGTGGCTGGGAGAACTCGGAGTTACTCCCCACTGACTGTGGCTTCCGTGTTTATATTTAATGCGGTCGAACAGGTGGTGAATGCATATTTGGGGTACATTGACGAGCTAGCGAGCGAAGTATTACCTTGGACCTATACTTCGGTTCTTAGGATTGTATAATATTATACACTCTTTCTATTTCCGTTTTTATACGGGAGATAGGTCTCCCGTCTTGTATATTTCTTTTGTAGAATATTATTTCCGTTCTGTAATGACCCTTTTTATTTATGACACCTTCGTTATGTATTCGTATCTTTTATGTATTTAAATTATTTTTTTCTTTCCGCAAATTTGAGGGTGTCACAGCGATGGCCTTGTTGAAGATTATTAATTGTTGAGACATTAGCAATTAATTCTACTCGAATTTATTACCCTTTTGTTAATTACTCGACTAACCCATTAATCCCCCTAAGGTGAACCCTTTACCTTAGTTTTCCCTTAATTGTCTTTACCTTGTTATTTAGCGATTTCTTGCATTTACTAGTTCTTAGTTAATCTTCCCATCCAACCTTTGTTAGGCTAGAATAGGACTCGATCGAACTTGTAGTTGACCCCTCCATCCTCGTGGATTCGACCCCTTTATACTACTTATATAGGGTTTATTTTTGATGTTTGCATCGACGACGAAACACTCATCAAAAGGAAATTATTGTAATTTTATTATATATTTTGTAACTAATTGTAAAACCGGAGTTTCCCAAAGACGGTGCCATTCGGAAAGGAGTTCCGAGAGAGACAATCACCTTGGGAGGCGTGCTTAAGAAATTCAAGGGACCAAAGGAGTTGGTTTTCGAATTTGTAATAGATTATATGATTTTCTATTCTAGGAAAGGCCATACTAGGAGTTTTTATTTTATACTTGCATTTTATTTAATATATTTGCATACATTGCCAAATCGCCATAACATGACATGCATATTTTATCGAGTATTCGACCGTGTCAATTAAAATTATCGTTAATTCATCGATTTAGTTCACTTAAACGAGATAGATGATAAATTGACATGACCTCTCATAATAAATAATTGAGATCAAGCCTTACCAAATCGTCGAACCCATGAATCCCAATTTTGCAAGGAAGTAGGCTCGGCTCACCGGGGTGCTAAACTTGCTACGTTGGGTAAGTAGGGTAATAAAGGTTATTATTTCGAAATTTAAATTGGATTGAGCTCAACAGAAGTATTCGCGACCGTAGCCGCATGTGTTCCGGGCTTAAGATAAATATTAAAGTAATATTATCGACCGAGAGTTCTAATGTAGAATCGATTAAAGAGTTAATCCACCGAATTATGTTAATAAGGGATGAATCGGCTTACCGTGCCCAAGTTGATATGAATTTGGATCTCGGAATCATTTATAATAATTGGGTAGAGGTCACTATTTAAATGCTAAACTTGTTTAAAAATGTTCACAAGTATTTAAAATGATAAATGTTAACATTTCCTTCATCTCATTTTTGTAGTCAATTTTTATTCGCAATGGCAACTCCAAATACCAACGCTCCAACTCTCACAAACGTTTCATGGCTTCGATCCTTTATGGATTGATGCAAGTTAGAAAAGAATGGCGCTAATTTTGTCGATTGGGATGCGCAACTCCGCTTGGCCGCGGAAGGTGACGACAAGCTTCGTTACCTTACCGAAGCCTCTCCCGAAACACCTAATGAAAGGTCAACCGTCGTCGCAAGGCAAGCCTATGAGGCTTACCAAAAGGAAGCCGCCGCGATCAAAAATGTTTTGATCTTCTCTATGGAGGCCGATCTCCAAAGAAGTGCCATAAAGATGAGCACGACCTATGAGATCTATGCCAAGCTTGTGACCATGTTTTCACAAGCTCCTAGAATCATTTAATATGAAACGGCTTCCGTGTTTTTCGACATGAACCTAAAAGAGGGCCAAAAGGTAGCCCTCATGTACTCAAATTGATTGAGTATGTTGAGACTCTTAAATTGCAAGGGGTTGACATTCTCGAACAACTCGTCATTGACCGTGTACTACACTCCTTAGGGAAAATCAAGGCATATGTGCAGTTTAGGGTAACCTACAATATGCAAAATATGCAAACCTCTCTTCACGAGTTGCAAAAAATGCTTGTGCAAGCGGAGAGAGACATGGGGCTAAATGTTAGCACCACCAAGGATGTACTTCACATCAATAACAAAAGTAAGGGGAAGTTCAAAAGGGGTGCACACAAGGGAAAGAAGCCCTCCACCAACAAAGGCAAAGGAAAAGCTATTGAGAATAGCTCACCCAAGCCTAAGAAAGGTGCCTCATACGAGGACAAGTGTCATTATTGTAATGGCGTAGGGCATTGGAAAAGGAATTGCCCAAAGTAGCTAAGAGATATCAAAGCCGGAAAAATTATTTCCGTTGGGCACCCAAGCAAGGATAAGGGCAAGGACAAGCAAGCCTAAAGATGTTCTTCAAGGGAAGCTAAGGTAGACACCCATGGATGAAGACATAAGGAAACTTGGAATCATTTTGTGTTGTCTTCTTTAATGGGTTGTATTTTGTGACGTTGTTTTAGAAACTCTTTATTTCCTTGTTCGACAATGGAAATTTGTTTGTTTCCTTTTATTAACATTTGGTTGTAATTGGATATTAGTGACTTAGTTTTCAACCCAAGTCACTCGGTTTATGGAAACCTTTTCATTCTAAAACTTGTCATTATACTCTACTTGAACTAATAACATAAAATTATATCGACTCAAATTGATCATATAAGTATTATGATGATTGGATCATTATAATAAAAGGCTAAGAATTCGATTCTCACTTTGAAAGATCAATTGCTAAGTCGAAATTGAGTTATTGAACTCAAAGTAGGGAGTCTACCAAACCAATTAGCCACACCACTTATAAAGATTGTAATTGACATGAATATGAGTACACCTCTTTAGCTTATAAAACTTGTCTATCTCGAAGCTAAGATTCGATGTCTTTACAATAAAGTCTTTAGTAAGATCATTAAGTTCTAGTTGTGATAACTTCTACTTCACTCACAAGTATGAGAACAAATTTGTTTGTGGCTCATAAGGCTATCTTTAAAGAAAAATAGTTGTATTTTTATAAAGATAGAGTGGGAGAAAATAAGCCACAACGAAAGCCTAGTTAGGAACTAGTGAGGAAACCAAAAGAAAATGTTCTTAGGTTAGACTCAAGACTAGTGAGGATACCAAAAGAAAGCGTTCTTAAGTGAATCCTTAGACTAGTGACGAGACCAAAAGAAAGTGTTCTTGATATAATAAGATTACGATCTATGAAGTGGAAGTACCTAGAAATTTTGAATTTCGATTTTCTAAAAGAGACTTATAGAACTAAATAGAATCTATGCAAATGAATGATATATTTGGAGTTCGCCAAAATCATTCTATAAACTTGAAGATGTTTTAATTGGAAGTGTCCAATTATAGTTGCATGGATAGACATGTAGATGTCTACAAAAGCCAAGTTAATGCGTAACTATGCTTAGATCCAAATCATCAATGAAATACCTCATAATAGGTGTGTACAAGATACACATCAAAACCACATGTCCAAATAGGGATTTGGAATAGGATGTGTACATGACACAAGCCTATGGTATGTATCTACCTAGAGGTTATGATGATTTTTTCTATTATAAGATATAAGAAGTTTTCACTCGAATTGTCGAAATATCATGTATAGACATGAAGTTAAGTGGGAGTTAATGTCATGTATAGACATGATGTTAAGTGGGAGTTAAAGTCATGTAAAGACATGAAGTTCAGTGGGAGAAATTGTTTTCCACGTGAATGACGTTTCACTCATTAAGAGTGACATATTCATATTACCTTTTTGAAAGGAGTGGTTGGATTTTAATGTTGGATGAAAGAGGGCAACATGTATACTAAAATCAAAATCTATTGTGGAATAGAAGATTTTAGCTTGACATTTAAAAGCTGTCTTATATCAATAAGATCCGTAATCTATTTCAACAAGTTAAATACACTAGTAGAAAAAGTGCCATTCACATCGTTTTTTAGGTTTATTTACATCAGTTTTGGGCGATGTTTCTGGGGGCGTTGTTTACAGCTATTTTAGCAAAAACATCGGTTGTACAACCGATGTTAATGACATTAAAATTACATCGGTTAGTAGGTATAACCGATGTTAATAAGGTCTTAATTTCATCACTTTTCCATCAAAACCGAGGTAAATATGACCTTATTAACATCAATTATGCCTAAAACCGATGTATTTTACCTGTTATTAACATCGGTTTTACTTAGTAACCGATGTAAATTATATTAACATTCATTAATTACATCGATTTTGGATCAAAAACGATGTAAATATCACTTTATTTACATCAATTATAACTTAAACCGATGTATTTTACCTGTTATTAACATCGATTTTAATTAGTAAACGATGTAAACTATATTAAATTGCGTTTACATTAACATCGGTTCTTTTCTATAGCCGATGTAAATTTGAGCAATGCAAATTCAATAATATAGCCGCAATTAAATGCTGCATAAAATTCAGCAGCACCTTCTTTGCAAAGTTCACATTCCCACACTATTAAATAGCTGCAAACTGGATCGATAATGATACAAAAAATAAACCAGCAACCTCACAACTTCCAACAAACACAACTTCATTTTATACCAAAAAATGTCATACATATTACAATCCATCCATTCAACAAAGTAATTAAAAACAGTACTAGCTAGATCCTACGACAAAAAATGTTAAGTGTGTTCGGTTGCAGTTTCTAAGAATCTAAACCTATTACATACATTAGATGTTCTTTACACAATAAAGTGACCACAGTTCTCGAACCTCGTTCATTAGTTCAGTGTTCATTTCCGTACCTGAAACACACTACATAAAAACGGACGATAATCAGGGAGTGAACGCAATCTTAGAAGAGGTAGGCACTTAAAAAAAATTAAATAAAAATATATTTGTACACAAATTCAAACAACTTCATTACATATTAAGAAATCGATATACCTTTTCTATGTCGTCCTCCGATGATGCGTAGTGTAAGGTAATATCATACATCCACTTCATAACATAATAACCACACTCATACCTTCCTGGCTGTTGAGGGCACTATATTTTTACAAATTTAATAGTTAAGTAAAGACTATAAGCTCAAACATATACGCTACAATCACAAGGTAATAATAAATTAAATAAAGTGACTTAGTAAGCCCCGTTATTTAATAAATTAAACAAGTATAGTATCAAACTATCATTTTGATTATTCTCCGAATCAATCTTGAACGTACAAAATGGAAGATTGGACAAAGATCACATAACACCAAAATCAAACATTTTCTAGACGAATCAAAATGCATGAAAAAAATAAATACATGGGGTAGGCTGGTAAGAGCCGCGTAATTGGATTGTTAAGAAAGACAACTTCATACCTCGATCATTTTTATTTGAAGCTCGTTTTTTTTACATATTGCGCGTTTCAGCCCTAAAAGAATACCTTTTCCAAGCCCTAAAATTTTATACATGAAAAGTAATCATATTACCCATCATTCATACATAAATAAATGACTATAATTTAATGTTGTTAGTCAATTGAACTTACAATGATAAGCAACTTTTTATCTCCCATTTCTTCTTTGTCGCTTGATTCGAGTCAAAAATATATGCAATATTATCTCGAAGATAAAATACAACCAACATCCAATGCGAGCTATATAAAATAACAAACT
>JAIUZE010017733.1:0-10733 GCA_022085475.1 Heliosperma pusillum | reverse complement strand
TTAGTCAATTTCCGTCTTTGTAACGAGAGTTGCGATGGGAATTAGGACTGCCAATAGGGGTTTAGTGACCTAACCATGCTGAGAGGACGTTAGGACCCACCAAAAGGTCGTTACGAATCCGAAAGGAATATACCGCTACAAGGCCTAGACAATCATAGTAATTCTAATGTTGGTATCAATGAGACTTTTGAATTATTTTGCATGTATTCCACTTTCACTATAACAATTTGATTAGATAGTTTATTTTACCGTTTTAGATAGTTTATTTTATTGTTATCTATTTAGTTTACTTTATCGTCTTTCTATTTCCGTTCTTAGATAGTTTACTTTATTATTATTATCTAGTTTATTAGTTTAGTTAGATAGGCTTTTAGTATTGTCATTTAACTATCGTCTTTAGTAAGAATTTAATTGTTGTCATTCGGATCAGAGCATTTCCCCGATCGGGTACGTGACAACCCGATCGGGTAAGTAGTCTGTTTTGAGTTTTACATTTTGCAATTTGCATATTTGTCATTTACATATCGTCATTTGCATACTTTTCATTTTATTTTATGGTAGTAGTTTAGAAAACCACCTCAAATGACTCGAACTTAAATGAAAATCAATCCATAGCAATTCATAGTTAACACGTACTCCCTGAGGATCGACACCCTACTTCCCTAATTGCATTCCTTATGTTGTTAGCCTAAGTGCGGGTTATTATTTTTGTATCGGGACCACGACATAACCGATCAAATTTTGGCGCCGATGCCGAGGAGCACGGTTTTGTTTATCTATGAATTGTTGGTTTTTGTTTATCATTTCTACCATTTTTAGTTGCAACCGTACCTAAATCGTTCCTAACTTTCTCTTGTGTGTTTTTCTTGTAGGTTGACAAAAATGGTACTAACAAGGGAAGATCCAAGGTACCGGTTTTTTGAGCTCGCTAGTGGGATCCTAAGGGTCCATATGACTTTGATTGCTCTCATAGAGGGTAACCAATTTAGTGGAAAACCAAACGAAAACCCGTCACACCATCTTCAAACCTTTTGCGAATTGTGTCAAACCTTTATGATGGTGGGAATCACCCAAAACAAAATTAGAGAAACACTCTTTCCTTTGTCACTAAAGGGAGAAGCTAAATGGTGCTTCACCCGTTGTTTAAAGGAAGCCACAAGACCAATGCAGTGGGAAGAGATTGTCATCACTTTTCACCGTAGGTTTAGAACCAATTTGTCAAACGTATCAATTAATTCACAAAAAGAAAGTGGGGAAGGTTCACAAACCAATGGGGGAGAGCGAAAGAAGAGTCGAGTGGAAACTTCAAATGATGTTGACACTACAATTTCTTTAGCTTGTCCCGTTCAACCAAACGAAACCACCCCAAAAAGCACCATATGTCGCCCAAAAGTTTTCAACCCATTTACCTTATTAACAACACCATGTGAACTTTGTGGTGGGATAGGGCATGTGCCTCAACGATGTGGGAACAAACTCACACCCTTAAACCCTTTTCACCCACAATTTCGCCAAACTCAACCCATTAATACATCTCATACAATTCCACACTCATCCTTTCAAAATGATCAATTTATAGCTAAAGTAGATATAAAGTTAAGGGAAGTAACCCAAGCCCAACATAATTTGTACTCATACTTCGTTTCTAGCCTAAACTCACTCAAATCAACCATTTTGTCTCTCCAAAAGAGAGTAGAGGAGTTGACCCCATCGAGTTCTAGTCAACATACCCAAGGGAGTGACGAACTATCGATTGTCACAATTGACATGATTAGTGACAAAACTTGTGATCATCCTCTTGGGAATGGAAAGAGTAAGGAGACAATTTTTAGGTTACCCCATGAACTTTGCAACAATCCAACACAATCCAAACCAACCAAAGTCCCTACACATGAGGAGACATCTCGTCTCGAAGCTTTGATCATGACATTGATAAAAGCTTAAGGGAAATTAGAAGGATGAATTGAAGAAGCAACTTTGGCAACAAACGAAGCTTTTTCAAAATTAGAAGCAAGGATTGGCAGGATATGTAGAGAAAAAGAAGCAACCAAGAACTCCAAGGAACCTACCCTTGAAGAAGGGAAGATTATCATTCCTTCCAAACTTAAGGACCCAGGTTGTTTCAACATTTCTTTCACAATGTGTTTTCATAAGGTCAAAGGTGCATTGTGTGATTTAGGAGCCGCTATTAGCGTCATGCCTTTTGTTGTCTATCATGACCATTGCCCAATACAAATGAAATTCACTAGTACTAGCCTTCAACTAGCCGATGGATCTATGCATACTCCCGCAGGAATTGTGGAAGATGTCCCAATACGGATTGGATATTCCTCATTCCCGTTGATTTTTATGTCATATTTTCAAAGAAAGAAAGGGATGACTATATTATATTAGGAAGACCCTTCCTAAATACGGTTGGAGCTTTTATAGATGTGAAAGGAGAAAAGATCACGTTTGAAATAGATGGATCGAGTGCCACCTTTGATAAAAAGAGGAATGTGTTGGGCGTTGGAGATGGCGACCTCGAAGCTTTCAAAGCTTCGGAAGCGTGTATAGAATAAGATTACCATGAGTGTTGGAAAAAGGTAAATGAGGAAATTGAAGGACGAATCCAGCTACAAGGAGCTCAAATCCCTTCATAAGGCTTAACGAGGGATAGCAAAACAAAGTCTAGCATGACTTAAAAATGCGCTTGTCGGGAGGCAACC
Source organism: Heliosperma pusillum (assembly GCA_022085475.1). Classification (NCBI taxonomy): domain Eukaryota; kingdom Viridiplantae; phylum Streptophyta; class Magnoliopsida; order Caryophyllales; family Caryophyllaceae; genus Heliosperma; species Heliosperma pusillum. The sequence continues at coordinate 8,025 of JAIUZE010017733.1, read as the reverse complement.
CGTCTTTTTCTTTACTTTTTCTTTATGCATTCTTTATTCCACTTATTAGACAATAATTTGAACTATTTTATTTGGACTATTTTTGGATTTTGTGTTGTAATAGTTAGGAACAATGTTTCGTTTTACTTGTTATTATGCGTGTTTAGTTGATAGTTTTTCGTACTTAGAATTGGAGGACCTATTGAGACAAGAAGGAGCTATCCTTGGCCTAAGTTGCCAAGATTACCAAGTTTAGTAAGTATGTTCAAGGACATAGCCAAAAGGTAAGGGCAAGTGGCAAAGAAAAAGAAACAAAAAACGGACCAGCAGGTTTCCCCGATCGGATTGTTGTATACCCGATCGGGTAAATTGCCTGATTCGTATTTTGGTCTATTTTCTTCTATAAAACCCACTTGCTACCCTTTGCTTGCTGCCATATACCCGTGTTCTTCAATTCCAAAGCTCAAAATTCTCTCAAAACCTTCAATTCTTAGTCTTTTCTTACAAAATTTGTTCCTATAGTTCATTAAGGGCAACTTCTAAGCATCATCAAGTAAGTTATTTCTACTTTAGTTACTTCAATCCCTCAATATTTTTCAGAAATCCAACATGAACAAACCCTAACTCAAATTTGGGGGTTCTTGATTTTGATTGCAAAACTTGTTTAAATTGGATTTCTAATGATTCTTACATGTTATAGAGTGAATGTTAGTGATTAATTAGGATGATTACTATGATTTGGATGCTCATGTGCCAATTAGGATACTCATGTTTACTATATGCTAACAACTTTTGCTTAAGTGGTAGTATGATGCTTGAATTCATGCTCTATACTATGAATCTTATTGTATTAATTAGCATTAGTACCTTTAGGTAGTAGCCAACTTATGATTTATGTATATGTTGCTCATCTTGGTGACATATTGTTATGCTTAAAACATCCATTTGTGCTCAAAAGATAGCATGACTGTAACAACCCGTAATTTGAAAGACCGAAATTATATTTGAAAAATAATAAATTTAATTTATTTTAATTTATTAAGATTTATTTGAATTTATGATAATTTAATATCATTATTTTGAATTTATTCGGAATTAAAGAGAAGGCTTTACGGTTTAACCCCGATCGTCATTTAACTATTCCCGAGTCAACTTAAGTCCCGAAACAAACCCGAAACCCGACTCTTGCATGAGTCACACGCCCCATGTCACCATTTTCCACTCATATTAGATCTTTTGATTAAACTAATAATAATATCTACGATATTTGTAACTTTATCGATCTGTCAACTTAAACTCCGCAAATCGCTTAAAAACAGACCCAATTTCTTCTACAACCACACGGCTCCCCTCTTCCTCTTAGGATTAGATATTTTCTTTCTTTTGATTACAATAACATAATATCTAAATAATATCTAGATATTTGATTAAATTAACTTAATAATCTAATAATATCTAAACAATTACCATAATATAATTATAAAACCCGAGTCAATCCCGTAACAACAATTTCAAAACCCGACTCCATTATTCCGCTATAATTACACGGCACACCCTCCCCCATTACTCACTAACTATCTTTTCATTTTACATTAAATCAACTTAATATCTATTTAATACCTTCTTTAATATAATCAAAATCGTTCTTGGTGTTCTTGAGCGTTCTTGATCGTTCTTGAGCAAAATCGTCACAAAACCTTCGTTACTTGGCCAACTCCGTCCTAACTTATATTTCTAGAGTCTCCTCTCCGCTCTTCAGCTCCATGTACATTTTATTTTCAATTCCGACAAAATCGTTTTCAACACTTTAATTGTTGAAATCAAGTTTTGTTTCTAATAATGTTATTTTTGTCATTTCTTATAGGAGAAGATTATGAAGACGAGTTTGGTGACTCGTATATTTTAGGAGAAGATTAGTAGACGGGTTTTTAGTTCTTATTTTGGTGCTATTTGATTTTGTGCTAGCTAAGGTAACTATTCCGAGTTACTCGACGAATTAATGTTACATACTTTTGTTTTTGTTTATGTTATTGTTATTTACGGTTTTAAGTAGTAACATGATAAGTAGTTATTATTATTATGTTGTATGAATTTTTAACATGTTTAGTGTTCTTGACATATTTGGATGATTTGTTAATAATCATAATTTTTGTATGAATGATGGTTGAATTGGTTGTTAAAATGGATGGTTGTTAATTAAAACATGTTAGAAATAATTTGGAGTTGTTGATTAGTGTTGGCCGTGTAGGGTGGCTGGAAACCGACCCAAACCAGGCCGGTTCAGGCCGGTTCAGACCCGGTCCAGCCTGGTCTGGTTGGTCCGTGATTTGGTCCTATGGGTTTGTGTCGATACTTGATTGTTTTGTTGTGGTTTTGACGGGTTTTAAATATGTTAAGCATGCGGGAAATATTAAGAAACGGTTTTAGAAGCGGTGGACCAAAACAGGCCCAAACCAGCCCGTGGGCCCAGTTCAGGCCCGGTCCAGTCCAGGCCCGGTCCGGTCTTGACTGACCCGTGTGTTCCCTTTGGACTTGTGACGGTTATTGAGTTTATTGTTATTTTTATATCGTGTTTTGTAATATTTAGCAAGTGGGAAATTTTAATAAGTAAATTATTTAATAAAACGGTTTTCATAAATATTATTATTTCTCACATGTTAGAAATTATAGCATGGGATTGTAGTTTAATTTGATATCCTTTAAGTCAAACGGGTTTCGTAAGAATTAATAATTCATATGTTAGAAATTATAAGAAAATGGCATGAAATGAATATGATGTTCTTATGTGCAAGCCTAAATGGCTAAGACTCTGTTTCTAGCCGGTTTGACCAAACGGGTTTGGTCAAACTAAGATCTAGTCAGCCACGTTTTGACTGATGACCCGTCGCGGGACTCGGGTCGGGGATTTGTCTTCAAGTAAGGTTTTATTTAATGAATGAATGAGCCTTAGTAGATATGAGGCGATATGATATTTGAATATGATTTATATGCAATTAGTCACATGATAGGAAGTTTTTCCCGTGACTGTTGAATTGTATGATATATGTCGTGTTGACTAAGTACCCATAGAGAATTATGAGTATATGGCGTCTTGACCATTCTAATTCTAAATGAGTATCTTGGACCATGACATGGATAGGCTTTACTGTCTTTAACGAGTATATGTTCACTTGTTGATAGCTTTTGTGTCTCGGCTTGGTGGGTTTATAGCCAAGTCGGGGCATGGCTGCCTAATTGTTCCACTTTGGGAATGGAGCCAGCTTAAGTACTAGCCATCTCTGCTTAGGGGGTCGCCTAGTAGAGTTTCTCATGTACGGTTATGTAATGAGACAGGGAATGGGTTAGCTGTTGTCGCTAGGTCTGATCAGTCTAGGACTAGGATGTTTTCCTACCTTGTGGTATAGCCTCGAGTTACAGAAGTCGACTATCGATGGTCCTAAGAACTTATGCCTGTTTGTAGACGTATTGGTCTTTCATGTTTGTATGATTCTATGAATCTTAGAAGGTGAGATGCAAGCCGGCTAAGGTTGATAGAGTTTTGATTACCGATTGTTAACTGATTCACATGATTACGTGTTGATTAGGGTTTGAGTGTATCATGGCCATGTTAACGGTAACCTCTGAGCTAGCATACCAACTTCCCTACCCTTGTGAGACAGGTTGTTAACTAATTCACATGAGAGGTTTATGTTAGTTATTGGTTTCATAACATGGGGGCAAAGCATATCGTATATGTTAAGCGCTTGTATTTCCATATACATCTCTTTTATGTTATTCATGTGTTTTATTAAACTCGACATTTCGTGGCTGAGGGAAAAACTCGGAGTTTCTCCCCACTGACTGTGGCTTCCGTGTTATATTTAATGCGGTTGGCAGGTTTGTGATGCATACTTGGGTACATTGACGAGCTAGCGAGTGAAGTATTACCTTGGACCTATATTCGGTTCTTAGGATTGTATTATATTATACACTCTTTTATTTCCGTATTTATACGGGAGATATGTCTCCCGTTTTGGATACTTCTTATGTATAATATTATTTCCTTTTTGTTATGAACCTTTTTCTGTAAGACACCTTTGTTATGATGAATATATTTAATAGTAGGTTCCGGTTTTAAAATTTACCGATTTTCACTAAAGTGAACCTATTAGAAACGTATTCTCATCTTTTCTTTATTTAAATTACTTGTTTATTTTTCCGCAAATTCGAGGGTGTCACAGTTGGTATCAGAGCTATTTTGCTCCCGACGCACGTTTGTGTACCCTTGTATAAATAACTTGACCTTAATAAAATAATAAACTTGTGAGATAGAATGGTAGGATGGGTAGATTAGGATTTATGTTGTAGTCTCTTTGTGCTTGCTAAACGATAAGTACTATTCTGTGTTTTCTTTTGCAAGATGCCTCCGAGAATTGACAACACGATCTTAGCAGCTCTTACTCTTGTTATTCAGAATCAGCAAAATCAACAAAATCAACAACCGAATCCTATTCCTAATCCTCCTCCCGACCGTGAGAGACACGGAAGTTATACATGGGTTGCTTCACAACTATCTAGGAGCCAAGCCAAAACCTATGGTGGTGAAGTAGATCCCATTCAGCTTTCGGAATAGATACGGGAAATGGAGAAGAACTTTTCTCTATATGATGTTCTTGATGCGGATAAAGTCCGTCTTGCTTCCCACTTCTTAGTGAAGGAAGCTGATCAGTGGTGGTCACTTACAGGCCCTACGTCTAAGTTGGAACCTGGTTTTGGTTGGACTCGTTTCCGTGAGCTATTGGAGGCGAGGTTCTACCCGGATGAATTGAGGCAGCAGAAACTGAAGGAATTCATGGACTTCAAACAAGGAGTTCTCTCAGTTCAGGAGTTCACAACCAAGTTCAACGAGTTGGCTCATTATGTCACTCGGCTTATTTCAAGGGAAGAAGACAAGGCATTTTTTTACTTGGGAAAGCTTTCTCCTCAAGTGAAGGGCAAGATCAGTAGGAGTGCTACTTCCTTTGTCTCTATCTACAACGATGCTATATGGGCAGAGAGTTCGATCCGCGAGATTGCCGACGAGGCTCGTGCCTCTTATGTTGCTCCTAATGCCTATGGTAAGAGACCGTTGTATCCTACTTCTCGACCTTCCTTTTCCTCCTCTTACTCAAACAAGAGGAAGAATTTTCAGAGTGGACAAGCAAATCAGAGTAACCGTCCATTCTTCCCGAGCAACAACAACGATCTTAAGGGTCGTATCTGTTTTGGGTGCAAGATGCCTGTGCATCCCGGTGTGGGCTGTTTCAACAAACCATTTGTGTGCTTTATTTGTCAGAAACCGGGACACAAGGCTAATGTAAGTCCTGATAGGAAGAAGACAGCTTCTGCACTAGCTACTTCTGGGAGACCAAAGGGTCGAATTTTTATCATGAGCCGCGCTGAGGCCGATGCTCAACCAGACATTGTGACTGGTATGTTTTCAATTTATGAAATACCGTGTTTAATTTTATTTGATACGGGAGCTTCTTTGTCTTTTATTTCGATGAGACTATCCGATAAATTACCACTCAAAGCTTCAATTGGAGAAAGTACTCCTATATATTTACCGTCCGGAGATGTGTTTTCATGCTCTTATCTTCATTCGGACATTCCTATATCAATAAATGGTTCTACTTTTCCGGCTAATCTTCTTCGGTTCCCTCTTGAAGAATTTGATATCATTCTGGGCATGGATTGGTTATCTACATATCATGCTCGATTTGAATGCCGTGACCAGAAGATTATTCTCAAAAGCCCTTTAGGTACCCGTGTATCCTATCAAGGGGTTCGAAAACAGACCACAGTGAAACTTGTTTCGGCTATGAAGATGGTAAAAACAATCAAGAAGGGTTACAAAGCTTTCTTGTGTGTTGTAACTACTTCTATCACTTCGTCTTTGCCTTCATTGGAAGATGTGCCAATTGTTCAAGAGTTTCCAGATGTATTTCCCGATGAATTACCCGGGATTCCTCCTTAAAGAGATGTTGAATTTTCCATTGATCTAGTTCCTGGAACTGGACCAATTGCTAAAGCTCCTTATCGTATGGCTCCTTCCGAATTGAAAGAGTTGAGAATCCAACTTGATGATTTGATTGATGATTTGATTGAGAAAGGCTTCATTAGGCCTAGTGCTTCTCCTTGGGGTGCGCCAGTGCTCTTTGTTAAAAAGAAAGACGGTTCTAAGCGAATTTGCATTGATTATCGTGAGTTGAACCGTGTCACAATCAAAAACAAATATCCTCTTCCGCGTATTAATGATCTCTTTGACCAGTTACGTGGTGCTTCTACTTTTTCAAAGATTGATCTTAGATCGGGTTATCATCAAATTCCCGTTCGTGAAACAGATATTCCTAAGACTGCTTTTAGCTCGAGGTATGGTCATTTCGAATTTAATGTGATGCCATTCGGTTTGACTAACGCTCTAGCAATATTCATGGATCAGATGAATCGTACCATCAGCGAGTACTTCGATAAATGTGTTGTGGTATTCATTGATGATATTTTGATCTTTTCTAAATCTAAGGAAGAACATGCTGATCACCTCCGAACCATTTTGGGAGTTCTTCGACGTCAAAAATGGTACGCTAAGTTCTCTAAATGTGAATTCTGGTTGCCCGAGGTATCTTTCCTTGGTCATGTCATTTCAAAAGACGGTGTTATGGTCGATCCAGCTAAGATTGAGGCCGTTGTGGAATGGAAGAGTCCGAAAAATGTGTCCGAGATTCGGAGTTTCCTTGGTTTAGCGGGTTATTACCGTCGGTTTGTGAAAGATTTCTCTAAGTTAGCAAGACCGATGACTCAATTGCTAAAGAAGGAAGCAAAGTATATCGGGACCGATGAATGTGAAAATGCCTTCTTGGAATTAAAGAAGAGATTGACTACCGCACCGGTGTTGACTTTACCAGATGATGACGCTGATTATGATGTCTATTGTGATGCTTCTAAGCATGGTTTGGGATGTGTCTTAATGCAGAATAGAAAAGTCATTGCATATGCTTCTCGACAACTCAGGGTTCATGAAGTGAACTACCCGACTCATGATCTTGAGTTAGCAGCTGTGGTACATGCATTGAAAACTTGGAGACACTATCTTATTGGAGTTCATTGTCGAATCTATATCGATCATAAAAGCTTGAGGTGCATCTTTACTCAGAAAGAATTGAATATGAGACAGAGAAGATGGTTAGAGTTAGTGAATGATTATGATGCCGAGTTGATTTACCATGAAGGAAAGGCAAATGTTGTGGCAGATGCATTGAGTAGAAAGACTAGTCATTCATTAAATGCTCTTAGTACTTTACCCGATGAACTAGTAACAGAATTTCAGAAGTTTAAGATACAGTTTGTTGGGAAAGGATTCGATTATCTTGGTGCTTTGACTGCGGAACCCGATTTCTATCGAGAGATTCGTACTTGTTTACCGGAGGATGCTACTTTAATCGCCATTCGAGCAAAAATACTACTTGGGCAAGCTAAGGATTGTCTGGTGGATAATGATGGCTACCTTCGTTACCATGGTAGAATGTATGTTCCGAGAAGTGCCGAGTCGAGAAAGAGAATACTTGATGAAGCTCACCTTTCTCCTTATTCTATTCATCCTGGCGGTGACAAAATATATAAAGATTTGAGACCACAGTTTGGTGGCCTAGGATGAAGATTGAAGTAAAGGAGTATGTTAGTAAATGTCTTACTTGTCAGAAGGTGAAGATCGAACATCAAAGACCCGGAGGTTTGCTACAACCTTTGGAAATTCCTCTTTGGAAATGGGAGTCTATTTCTATGGACTGCGTGATGGCTTTACCTAGAACTTCTAGTGGAAAGGATGCCATCTGGGTTATTGTAGACCGTCTAACCAAGTGTGCCAGATTCGTGCCTATCAAAGAAACTTGGAAGATAGATGCCTTAGCTGGTGCCTATGTGAAAGAGATAGTACGCTACCATGGAGTTCCTAAAGATATAGTTTCAGATCGTGATCCGAGATCTGGTTCCCGATTCTGGACGGCTTTGCAAGAAGCCATGGGTAGTAAA